>OX459105.1:17365276-17565098 GCA_949775045.1 Metridium senile
AATTGTGAAATGGTTAATATTACTGATGATATGCACTAAGAGAGCAGACTGGATGGGAATTGTGAAATGGTTAATATTACTGATGATATGCACTAAGAGAGCAGACTGGATGGGAATTGTGAAATGGTTAATATTACTGATGATATGCACTAACAGAGCAGACTGGATGGGAATTGTGAAATGGTTAATATAACTGATGATATGCACTAACAGAGCAGACTGGATGGGAATTGTGAAATGGTTAATATAACTGATGATATGCACTAAGAGAGCAGACTGGATGGGAATTGTGAAATGGTTAATATTACTGATGATATGCACTAACAGAGCAGACTGGATGGGAATTGTGAAATGGTTAATATAACTGATGATATGCACTAAGAGAGCAGACTGGATGGGAATTGTGAAATGGTTAATATAACTGATGATATGCACTAAGAGAGCAGACTGGATGGGAATTGTGAAATGGTTAATATAACTGATGATATGCACTAAGAGAGCAGACTGGATGGGAATTGTGAAATGGTTAATATAACTGATGATATGCACTAAGAGAGCAGACTGGATGGGAATTGTGAAATGGTTAATATTACTGATGATATGCACTAAGAGAGCAGACTGGATGGGAATTGTGAAATGGTTAATATTACTGATGATATGCACTAAGAGAGCAGACTGGATGGGAATTGTGAAATGGTTAATATAACTGATGATATGCACTAAGAGAGCAGACTGGATGGGAATTGTGAAATGGTTAATATAACTGATGATATGCACTAAGAGAGCAGACTGGATGGGAATTGTGAAATGGTTAATATTACTGATGATATGCACTAAGAGAGCAGACTGGATGGGAATTGTGAAATGGTTAATATTACTGATGATATGCACTAACAGAGCAGACTGGATGGGAATTGTGAAATGGTTAATATAACTGATGATATGCACTAAGAGAGCAGACTGGATGGGAATTGTGAAATGGTTAATATTACTGATGATATGCACTAAGAGAGCAGACTGGATGGGAATTGTGAAATGGTTAATATCACTGATGATATGCACTAAGAGAGCAGACTGGATGGGAATTGTGAAATGGTTAATATAACTGATGATATGCACTAACAGAGCAGACTGGATGGGAATTGTGAAATGGTTAATATTACTGATGATATGCACTAAGAGAGCAGACTGGATGGGAATTGTGAAATGGTTAATATTACTGATGATATGCACTAAGAGAGCAGACTGGATGGGAATTGTGAAATGGTTAATATAACTGATGATATGCACTAACAGAGCAGACTGGATGGGAATTGTGAAATGGTTAATATTACTGATGATATGCACTAAGAGAGCAGACTGGATGGGAATTGTGAAATGGTTAATATTACTGATGATATGCACTAAGAGAGCAGACTGGATGGGAATTGTGAAATGGTTAATATTACTGATGATATGCACTAACAGAGCAGACTGGATGGGAATAGTGAAATGGTTAATATAACTGATGATATGCACTAACAGAGCAGACTGGATGGGAATTGTGAAATGGTTAATATAACTGATGATATGCACTAAGAGAGCAGACTGGATGGGAATTGTGAAATGGTTAATATAACTGATGATATGCACTAACAGAGCAGACTGGATGGGAATTGTGAAATGGTTAATATAACTGATGATATGCACTAAGAGAGCAGACTGGATGGGAATTGTGAAATGGTTAATATAACTGATGATATGCACTAAGAGAGCAGACTGGATGGGAATTGTGAAATGGTTAATATAACTGATGATATGCACTAAGAGAGCAGACTGGATGGGAATTGTGAAATGGTTAATATTACTGATGATATGCACTAACAGAGCAGACTGGATGGGAATTGTGAAATGGTTAATATTACTGATGATATGCACTAAGAGAGCAGACTGGATGGGAATTGTGAAATGGTTAATATTACTGATGATATGCACTAAGAGAGCAGACTGGATGGGAATTGTGAAATGGTTAATATAACTGATGATATGCACTAAGAGAGCAGACTGGATGGGAATTGTGAAATGGTTAATATAACTGATGATATGCACTAAGAGAGCAGACTGGATGGGAATTGTGAAATGGTTAATATTACTGATGATATGCACTAAGAGAGCAGACTGGATGGGAATTGTGAAATGGTTAATATTACTGATGATATGCACTAACAGAGCAGACTGGATGGGAATTGTGAAATGGTTAATATTACTGATGATATGCACTAACAGAGCAGACTGGATGGGAATTGTGAAATGGTTAATATTACTGATGATATGCACTAAGAGAGCAGACTGGATGGGAATTGTGAAATGGTTAATATTACTGATGATATGCACTAAGAGAGCAGACTGGATGGGAATTGTGAAATGGTTAATATTACTGATGATATGCACTAAGAGAGCAGACTGGATGGGATTTGTGAAATGGTTAATATCACTGATGATATGCACTAAGAGAGCAGACTGGATGGGAATTGTGAAATGGTTAATATAACTGATGATATGCACTAACAGAGCAGACTGGATGGGAATTGTGAACTGGTTAATATTACTGATGATATGCACTAAGAGAGCAGACTGGATGGGAATTGTGAAATGGTTAATATTACTGATGATATGCACTAAGAGAGCAGACTGGATGGGAATTGTGAAATGGTTAATATAACTGATGATATGCACTAACAGAGCAGACTGGATGGGAATTGTGAAATGGTTAATATTACTGATGATATGCACTAAGAGAGCAGACTGGATGGGAATTGTGAAATGGTTAATATTACTGATGATATGCACTAAGAGAGCAGACTGGATGGGAATTGTGAAATGGTTAATATTACTGATGATATGCACTAACAGAGCAGACTGGATGGGAATAGTGAAATGGTTAATATAACTGATGATATGCACTAACAGAGCAGACTGGATGGGAATTGTGAAATGGTTAATATAACTGATGATATGCACTAACAGAGCAGACTGGATGGGAATTGTGAAATGGTTAATATAACTGATGATATGCACTAAGAGAGCAGACTGGATGGGAATTGTGAAATGGTTAATATAACTGATGATATGCACTAAGAGAGCAGACTGGATGGGAATTGTGAAATGGTTAATATAACTGATGATATGCACTAAGAGAGCAGACTGGATGGGAATTGTGAAATGGTTAATATTACTGATGATATGCACTAACAGAGCAGACTGGATGGGAATTGTGAAATGGTTAATATTACTGATGATATGCACTAAGAGAGCAGACTGGATGGGAATTGTGAAATGGTTAATATTACTGATGATATGCACTAAGAGAGCAGACTGGATGGGAATTGTGAAATGGTTAATATAACTGATGATATGCACTAAGAGAGCAGACTGGATGGGAATTGTGAAATGGTTAATATAACTGATGATATGCACTAAGAGAGCAGACTGGATGGGAATTGTGAAATGGTTAATATTACTGATGATATGCACTAAGAGAGCAGACTGGATGGGAATTGTGAAATGGTTAATATTACTGATGATATGCACTAACAGAGCAGACTGGATGGGAATTGTGAAATGGTTAATATAACTGATGATATGCACTAAGAGAGCAGACTGGATGGGAATTGTGAAATGGTTAATATTACTGATGATATGCACTAAGAGAGCAGACTGGATGGGATTTGTGAAATGGTTAATATCACTGATGATATGCACTAAGAGAGCAGACTGGATGGGAATTGTGAAATGGTTAATATAACTGATGATATGCACTAACAGAGCAGACTGGATGGGAATTGTGAACTGGTTAATATTACTGATGATATGCACTAACAGAGCAGACTGGATGGGAATTGTGAAATGGTTAATATTACTGATGATATGCACTAAGAGAGCAGACTGGATGGGAATTGTGAAATGGTTAATATAACTGATGATATGCACTAACAGAGCAGACTGGATGGGAATTGTGAAATGGTTAATATTACTGATGATATGCACTAACAGAGCAGACTGGATGGGAATTGTGAAATGGTTAATATTACTGATGATATGCACTAAGAGAGCAGACTGGATGGGAATTGTGAAATGGTTAATATTACTGATGATATGCACTAACAGAGCAGACTGGATGGGAATTGTGAAATGGTTAATATAACTGATGATATGCACTAAGAGAGCAGACTGGATGGGAATTGTGAAATGGTTAATATTACTGATGATATGCACTAAGAGAGCAGACTGGATGGGATTTGTGAAATGGTTAATATCACTGATGATATGCACTAAGAGAGCAGACTGGATGGGAATTGTGAAATGGTTAATATAACTGATGATATGCACTAACAGAGCAGACTGGATGGGAATTGTGAACTGGTTAATATTACTGATGATATGCACTAAGAGAGCAGACTGGATGGGAATTGTGAAATGGTTAATATTACTGATGATATGCACTAAGAGAGCAGACTGGATGGGAATTGTGAAATGGTTAATATAACTGATGATATGCACTAACAGAGCAGACTGGATGGGAATTGTGAAATGGTTAATATTACTGATGATATGCACTAAGAGAGCAGACTGGATGGGAATTGTGAAATGGTTAATATTACTGATGATATGCACTAAGAGAGCAGACTGGATGGGAATTGTGAAATGGTTAATATTACTGATGATATGCACTAACAGAGCAGACTGGATGGGAATAGTGAAATGGTTAATATAACTGATGATATGCACTAACAGAGCAGACTGGATGGGAATTGTGAAATGGTTAATATAACTGATGATATGCACTAAGAGAGCAGACTGGATGGGAATTGTGAAATGGTTAATATAACTGATGATATGCACTAACAGAGCAGACTGGATGGGAATTGTGAAATGGTTAATATAACTGATGATATGCACTAAGAGAGCAGACTGGATGGGAATTGTGAAATGGTTAATATAACTGATGATATGCACTAAGAGAGCAGACTGGATGGGAATTGTGAAATGGTTAATATAACTGATGATATGCACTAAGAGAGCAGACTGGATGGGAATTGTGAAATGGTTAATATTACTGATGATATGCACTAAGAGAGCAGACTGGATGGGAATTGTGAAATGGTTAATATAACTGATGATATGCACTAACAGAGCAGACTGGATGGGAATAGTGAAATGGTTAATATAACTGATGATATGCACTAACAGAGCAGACTGGATGGGAATTGTGAAATGGTTAATATAACTGATGATATGCACTAAGAGAGCAGACTGGATGGGAATTGTGAAATGGTTAATATAACTGATGATATGCACTAACAGAGCAGACTGGATGGGAATTGTGAAATGGTTAATATAACTGATGATATGCACTAAGAGAGCAGACTGGATGGGAATTGTGAAATGGTTAATATAACTGATGATATGCACTAAGAGAGCAGACTGGATGGGAATTGTGAAATGGTTAATATAACTGATGATATGCACTAAGAGAGCAGACTGGATGGGAATTGTGAAATGGTTAATATTACTGATGATATGCACTAACAGAGCAGACTGGATGGGAATTGTGAAATGGTTAATATTACTGATGATATGCACTAAGAGAGCAGACTGGATGGGAATTGTGAAATGGTTAATATTACTGATGATATGCACTAAGAGAGCAGACTGGATGGGAATTGTGAAATGGTTAATATAACTGATGATATGCACTAAGAGAGCAGACTGGATGGGAATTGTGAAATGGTTAATATAACTGATGATATGCACTAAGAGAGCAGACTGGATGGGAATTGTGAAATGGTTAATATTACTGATGATATGCACTAAGAGAGCAGACTGGATGGGAATTGTGAAATGGTTAATATTACTGATGATATGCACTAACAGAGCAGACTGGATGGGAATTGTGAAATGGTTAATATTACTGATGATATGCACTAACAGAGCAGACTGGATGGGAATTGTGAAATGGTTAATATTACTGATGATATGCACTAAGAGAGCAGACTGGATGGGAATTGTGAAATGGTTAATATTACTGATGATATGCACTAAGAGAGCAGACTGGATGGGAATTGTGAAATGGTTAATATTACTGATGATATGCACTAAGAGAGCAGACTGGATGGGATTTGTGAAATGGTTAATATCACTGATGATATGCACTAAGAGAGCAGACTGGATGGGAATTGTGAAATGGTTAATATAACTGATGATATGCACTAACAGAGCAGACTGGATGGGAATTGTGAACTGGTTAATATTACTGATGATATGCACTAAGAGAGCAGACTGGATGGGAATTGTGAAATGGTTAATATTACTGATGATATGCACTAAGAGAGCAGACTGGATGGGAATTGTGAAATGGTTAATATAACTGATGATATGCACTAACAGAGCAGACTGGATGGGAATTGTGAAATGGTTAATATTACTGATGATATGCACTAAGAGAGCAGACTGGATGGGAATTGTGAAATGGTTAATATTACTGATGATATGCACTAAGAGAGCAGACTGGATGGGAATTGTGAAATGGTTAATATTACTGATGATATGCACTAACAGAGCAGACTGGATGGGAATAGTGAAATGGTTAATATAACTGATGATATGCACTAACAGAGCAGACTGGATGGGAATTGTGAAATGGTTAATATAACTGATGATATGCACTAAGAGAGCAGACTGGATGGGAATTGTGAAATGGTTAATATTACTGATGATATGCACTAACAGAGCAGACTGGATGGGAATTGTGAAATGGTTAATATTACTGATGATATGCACTAAGAGAGCAGACTGGATGGGAATTGTGAAATGGTTAATATAACTGATGATATGCACTAACAGAGCAGACTGGATGGGAATTGTGAAATGGTTAATATTACTGATGATATGCACTAACAGAGCAGACTGGATGGGAATTGTGAAATGGTTAATATTACTGATGATATGCACTAAGAGAGCAGACTGGATGGGAATTGTGAAATGGTTAATATTACTGATGATATGCACTAACAGAGCAGACTGGATGGGAATTGTGAAATGGTTAATATTACTGATGATATGCACTAACAGAGCAGACTGGATGGGAATTGTGAAATGGTTAATATTACTGATGATATGCACTAACAGAGCAGACTGGATGGGAATTGTGAAATGGTTAATATTACTGATGATATGCACTAAGAGAGCAGACTGGATGGGAATTGTGAAATGGTTAATATTACTGATGATATGCACTAACAGAGCAGACTGGATGGGAATTGTGAACTGGTTAATATTACTGATGATATGCACTAAGAGAGCAGACTGGATGGGAATTGTGAAATGGTTAATATAACTGATGATATGCACTAAGAGAGCAGACTGGATGGGAATTGTGAAATGGTTAATATTACTGATGATATGCACTAAGAGAGCAGACTGGATGGGAATTGTGAAATGGTTAATATTACTGATGATATGCACTAAGAGAGCAGACTGGATGGGAATTGTGAAATGGTTAATATAACTGATGATATGCACTAAGAGAGCAGACTGGATGGGAATTGTGAAATGGTTAATATTACTGATGATATGCACTAAGAGAGCAGACTGGATGGGAATTGTGAAATGGTTAATATTACTGATGATATGCACTAACAGAGCAGACTGGATGGGAATTGTGAAATGGTTAATATTACTGATGATATGCACTAAGAGAGCAGACTGGATGGGAATTGTGAAATGGTTAATATTACTGATGATATGCACTAACAGAGCAGACTGGATGGGAATTGTGAAATGGTTAATATTACTGATGATATGCACTAAGAGAGCAGACTGGATGGGAATTGTGAAATGGTTAATATAACTGATGATATGCACTAAGAGAGCAGACTGGATGGGAATTGTGAAATGGTTAATATTACTGATGATATGCACTAAGAGAGCAGACTGGATGGGAATTGTGAAATGGTTAATATTACTGATGATATGCACTAACAGAGCAGACTGGATGGGAATTGTGAAATGGTTAATATTACTGATGATATGCACTAAGAGAGCAGACTGGATGGGAATTGTGAAATGGTTAATATTACTGATGATATGCACTAAGAGAGCAGACTGGATGGGAATTGTGAAATGGTTAATATAACTGATGATATGCACTAAGAGAGCAGACTGGATGGGAATTGTGAAATGGTTAATATTACTGATGATATGCACTAAGAGAGCAGACTGGATGGGAATTGTGAAATGGTTAATATTACTGATGATATGCACTAACAGAGCAGACTGGATGGGAATTGTGAAATGGTTAATATTACTGATGATATGCACTAACAGAGCAGACTGGATGGGAATTGTGAAATGGTTAATATTACTGATGATATGCACTAACAGAGCAGACTGGATGGGAATTGTGAAATGGTTAATATAACTGATGATATGCACTAAGAGAGCAGACTGGATGGGAATTGTGAAATGGTTAATATTACTGATGATATGCACTAAGAGAGCAGACTGGATGGGAATTGTGCTGAGTGAACTGTTCTCAATACAGCTGAGTGTTCTTTAGGCCCCTCCCTAAATGTGACTGCACTGTTTGTTTAGTGAACGGGTTTGTGGGTAATATTTGTGCAAGGAGGTTGTGGGTAGTGTTGTTTGGTTGGAAAGTTGTTGGTAATTGTGTGATTGTTACTTCTATAAGGAATAATGCTGTTTATCTCACATTGATCATCACAATAGCAGCAACACTAATATACATTTTCTTATTTTCTAGGGAAGTATATAGCAGAGAGTTAGCTCTGGATAATAACAACCATTTGTATGTAACAAAAAGAAATATATTTGCCCTCAATGAATTTCATATGATAATACTGCAATACAATGAAAGCCCAATTACACACACAAGTAGACTAATAATTGATGTCATAAAAATAGATGGATTTTATTGGACATCAAGAAAAAATACAGTAGTTGTTTTGTAGTAGAAACAATCTCTAACTGGTTGCTAGGGAAACCTCACAAAAGATTTCAAATACTTTTATAATAAATGCCCAGCATATTTTGAAGAAGTTTCAATATTTGATATGATTGTGAATACATGATAGGTTACATTGACATCAATATATCAACTTATACATGGGTAGCTTTTGGTTCACTATTCACTGGTTTTGATCAAGTGTTCCAAAGGGTTTTCCCTGAGATAGTTCTTTGTGGTTTTCCCTCACAGCAACCTTTAGGCTAGACATCTGTTTTAGCTGTAGAGATTATTTTACATGTCATCATTAGCAATGCATGGTTATAGCTAATATACAGTTAACAATAGTGAAAAGCTTTTCTTTTTTGACAAAAATATAATTTTTTATGGCTGATTGCAATAATAATGTAAAAGCCTGAATGAATGGTTTTTATCTGGAAAGTTCTACTGTGGTTTGATAATGAATATTTTTTTCAGCCATGAATTACCTACATTTTAGCATGCTATGTAAACATTGATAGTAATGCTGATTATTACAAGTTGCAGGTTAACGTACGCAATCAAAATGCATAATGTTCTTTCATTATGTGCATAAATAAATCAAATCAATTCTTATTAAACTGTTTCAATGTTTTTATACCATTGTCTTTTCCTGGATGTATACTTTAGATGGTAAATATTCAAGGGTTTATTGATGGTAGTTGAGTGGTTAGTTGGTGTATTTGGTTTTCCTTAACCTTTGAAACACTCTTTAGTGTATCACTCTTTGATACACTCTAATTCCATTGTGTTCTTTTGTTGTTATTTGACTAGTACACTTTTAACTAATACAATTTGTTCTTTTGTTGTTATTTGACCAGTACACTTTTAACTAATACACTTTGTTCTTTTGTTGTTATTTGACCAGTACACTTTTAACTAATACACTTTGTTCTTTTGTTGTTATTTGACCAGTACACTTTTAACTAATACACTTTGTTCTTTTGTTGTTATTTGACCAGTACACTTTTAACTAATACATTTTGTTCTTTTGTTGTTATTTGACTAGTACACTTTTAACTAAATACACTTTGTTTCACGGGTTAATGAAAACCACTCTATTACCAGTTTACCATATAACATTACTGCTATGGAAGTAATTAGTGAGTCATGTACATGGTAATAGTGACATCAAGTACTGTATAGTTATAGTCATTAGTGAGTCATATACATGGTAATCTAATAGCTACATCAAGTACTGTATAGTTATAGTCATTTATAACTTCACATTTGTCCAGTTCACTAAAGCTGCCAGCCCTAAATTAATCTATACTTTGGTTCTCTTAATTAGAAAACAGTAGGGACCAACATAGACACAAAATGATCATAGGCATGACCAACTTTCAGCGTCCTTTTTAGCGTCCTTTTTTGTTTATGTCTTTCATCTAAAATCTCTTGATCAATCTTACAGTTAAGTCAACACTTTTTTCAGGCTTTTTTTGTCCAGTTATTGTTTTATTTTACTGAACATATAATTGTCACTGTTTGGTATTTAGAATTCCAGGTTTTTGAATCAAACCATTGTATCATATTTAAGTACATTATTGTGGTAAGTTGTCTGCACAATCATAGTTCAATGCACTTATTAATTACACAACAATGAATTACCTACAAACAAACAAACCAAAATCAAAGACCATGACAAAGTTAGCGTTGTTTTTAGCGTCCTTTTTTGTTCACATGCAATATACAGGAATGATTATGTAACAATTCTATTCTATCTATTCTAGAATCTTGATAACTAGTAGTCATTGTTTTGAAAATTACTTACTAGGTATACTTTGTGATGTCATCTTGTGTGTTATGTACTATATAAAACTTATTATTATTATATAGGAATCATACTAGATGAAACATTCAAATACATCACACATACTATTAATTGATATATAACTGAACAGACATTGTGTAAAAGATATATCAAACTTCATTAATCTAATTAAGAAAAGAATCAAATACAATAACGTAGTATTTTAGTGTTGTTATTCTTACCCTGCAGCAGTTACTGCTCCTTCAATTTATGACTAATAATTACTCAGTCTTGTATAATATGATAATAATAATAAATAACCTTTTATTGGATAAAAAGCACAATTACTGGTCACCCAGTATTTTTCATTGCGGTCCATATATATATATATATTGCATTTTTTTATTGTATTTTTGTTAGTGAGAATAAGAGGGAAGTTCACTCATAGATTAAATTAGTAATGGTTGAAGTTTCAGGTTTGGTTTCACCCCATCAATGTTTCATTTGTGTAATATGTGTAAGCTGTGCTCTATTCAGTATTGATGCAAGCATAAATATGCTCAGTTTCTATCATTGTAGCAGTAGTTTGTGCCTACAGTTGGTAATGCCTACAGTAATTGATGCATACATTTCTCTGCTTACAAACACATTTATGCATGCATAGCTGAGTGAGCATTAAGTCTATACAATGACCACAGAGGCAGTAGTATTGTTTACTAGCATATTTTGTCTACTGCTTCAGAACACTATTATCCTAGAATTCTGTAGTTATTAGTTGTATATTCATATATTATTGTTGTTGACTGTTCTACATGTTGTATGCTATTTCCATGTATAAAGGGTGTATGTTGAAGGAGAATTATAGCACATCTCATGCATATACCGTGCATAGTCATTGATGCCTACAACACTAGGATTAGTTTACACTCTCCTATTGAATGATGTAACAATCCTGCTATATTATCATAACTATAGTTTGTTGTCTCTACTTTAAAATACAAAATGTGTGATTGTTATTATTATTTTGCAAAGTTACCAACAGCTGCATCATTTCTAAGTACTCAAACAAGTACTTGAACAGTATTGAAGTTGACAACAGGGCTGTAACAAGTTGTGTTGAAGAACTGCTAAATAAACTGTCTATTGAAAACTTGTTCATTTGGTTGGTTGCAGTTATCTATAATTTTTTAAAAGGAAAAAGAAACTTTTTAAACAACAAATGTCACAAGGAATAACTGTTTTTATGTTTGCCAGTGTTGTTTTTTTTTACTTCATACAAGTATTCTTTTAGTAATTCAGTGTTTTTATGTGAGTTTTAGTTGATACAATTCTTGGTAATAAACTAACATGATGTGGAGAGTGAAGTAACGCACATGCAAACAGGCATTGATGACTAGAACGTGAGTAGAATATGAAAGCCATTGATGTTATGGATGACAGACTACTGGTGCGTCAGGATTCTTTAACTACCATACATGGCTACTCAAGTGCATCTTAGAGACTATGTTGTTTACTATGACTAGAAGTTTCTTGATATATCATTTTTCCATTTTTGTACATAGCACAACATGGGTATAACAGAGATAGTTGCTGTGGTTGTGTGTTGTCGGCATCAACTAAGCTATGGCATTCCTTTGGGAGTTCATGTTGGTGATGTAACTTGTTCAGCTTGGCTGGTTTGCATGATGAATCATCAAATCCTTACTCATGCAATCTCTAAACATCTTTCCTTTTCTCTTCTTTATATTAAAAACTATGCTTTCTATTACAACTTGACCCAAATCAATGATATTGACATCTATTTTGAGTTTTAGCTGCCTTTCATTTGAACTTGATTGCATTAACACAGAACAACAGATAACAATGCAATGATATAACCCCTATTCTCATGGGGTACATTACTTTGTGTTTTTAAACTCAATCAAGATAGATTATTTAAAGAGAGAAACGTTTTCAAACGATATAGATTTATAAGGGTGTTATTTCAAACAAGCCCTTGTAAGGAAAGGAGAAGCAAGCTTCCAAAAGCAGCCAGTATTATTATTGATATTGGTAGACCACTTACAGTCAAAAAGAACAATACATATTTTGATTAGACGTCACTAGCACACATTCACATGGGAATTTCTGTAGACTTGAACTTAACTATGTTTTTTAACAGTGAAATTATCTAGCAACCAACCTTTGATAATGACACATAATTATATAATTACATATTTAGTAAAAAATTAGTGATTCAGTTAGCCTCCAAGTTGTTATGCTTCAATAGTATACTGAGCAGTCTAACTACATCATCATCTAGCAGAATATTTCTCAGACTTCATCACAATTTCTGAGTCGCCTAAAGGGTCTAACTTGGTTATTGCTGTGTTATGTTGGTAATAAGGTCATTTTGGTAGAAATCAACTTATGATAGCATCGCACTATCAAACCATCCTCACATCGGCAAATCTAATAACACTACATGTAAATAACTTACCAAACACCACACAATTAGATACGTTTTTCATCATCGACTTGCCATATAATTTTTATAGGAATTTATTTTATTTCAAAAAGAATAAAACTTTAAAAAATAAAGTCATATTATTAAAGTTATATTTTCAAATCAAAAAGTATGTTAGATTGAGAAAGTCAAATACAAAAGGATTTTTTTTCTCATTGAAATCTACTATAAAAAGCTTTTGATGTGTTTAGGCAATTTCAAAGAGAAAAGTTTTTAAAATACAAAACATTCTCACGTCTGATTATAACAAGAACTCACTCGACCAGAACAACAACGCAATACCTCATGTTCATTTGAAAATGTCTTTATAATTCAGTTATTTTTGCGCTTTACAGTTTACTTCAGTTGTGTTAGCTACTATAATAACTATATAATTAATCTTAATTTTATCACTGAAATTAATTACTAATGTTTTAAGGTAAAAAATTTAGAATACGCAAAAACTATTTACATCTTTGAACAAGTCTTGAAGACGAACTTCTGACTAATAAATATATACATATTGTACGGTTTCTCTGTGTATTAAACTCTTAACTAAATAGAAGTTAAAGTCTTGGTGTATAGTCTTGTCAAATGAGTATCGCGGACGATCTCAAATGTTAGGTAAACTAATTTACATAAATCAAAGTTTTCAAAAGAAGACTAGAAATATTTCTTCTTTT
The DNA here is from genome assembly GCA_949775045.1 of Metridium senile. Taxonomy (NCBI): domain Eukaryota; kingdom Metazoa; phylum Cnidaria; class Anthozoa; order Actiniaria; family Metridiidae; genus Metridium; species Metridium senile. Next base: position 17,379,235 of record OX459105.1, read on the forward strand.
CTACAAGAACATATCTTTAACCAATATAGGAAAACTTTTCTATTAGTGTAATTATTACTAGTGTTCAGGTAAAGTTCAATTCGTCAGGACTTTAAAGTGAAATCAACTTGTGACAGGAAATCTACACGATGTCCATTTAAACTACAGTTCAATAAGTTCTCAAAATGTTCAGTCTTCGCTTTTATCAGCCAGTTGTACAAGGGCCATGGCACCGTACCATCGGTCTCTTGCTTCAGACATTCGTCGTTTTGCATCTACTCTTGCTCTCTTTCGTTGAACAACATCAGTTTTGGTCGATTCCCTCTCAAAGTTTCGCTTGAGCTCTCTTTCTTCTTGGCGAGTTGGCGTTCGTTCGTCGCGTTCTTTTTCGTATTTATCCAGCCACGATAAAACTGCCGCTCGATATTCGTTAGGTTCAGAATTCTCGTTGTTGAGGATTTCTTTGAGTGGTAATTCAGTATGAACTCTCTTCAGACCAGCGTAAGGATGCATCGGACAATGGCGATTGGCGTGAGTGAATCTCGTAGAGCAGCCATCAGCCATACAAAGAAACGGTTTTTCTCCTGTATGTAATCTTTGATGTGTCTTCAGTTGACCACTTTGAACGAACGATTTGCCACAGTTAGGGAAATCACAGACGTATGGTCGCTCACCGCTGTGTGTTCGCTTGTGTGCTTGTAGCGATTTTTCGCGCGGGAATACTCGACCACAAACATCACAACGGATCGACGAACAAGACTGCTGTCCTTCAGCAATAAGTTTACTAACGATGCCTGCTTTAGGTCGTCCTCTTAGTGTAACAGAAGATGGAGAAGTTGATGTATCAGGACTGTTCGATGTGTTGTCTTGTCTTGGTGTCGATATCAGAGGAGGAGGGCTGTTCGGTGGAGTGAATTTTGGTGGTGAAGTCGGAGATGAACTTATCGATGATGGTGACCAAACTATCACAGAACTTCTTGTAGGTAAACTCGATTTTGAATTTTCCAAGGTATTCCCTGATGTTGGAAGAGGACAAAACACTTTTTCACCAAAATTGAAGTAGTTTTGACGAGGTTGAGGGAAATAAATCCCGCTTTTCTGAAGAGAGATAGTCAACACGTCCGCCATTTTTAAAGGAAAGCGCGCAAATGAAACGGTTCAGTGGTGTGAAGGGGCTTTATGAATTTCCCGCCGGCATATAATGCTGCGTGACGTCACGAATAATTCATATTCCCGCCTAAAACCACAAATCATTCAAATATAAACTAACAACCCCAGAAAATCAAGGAAAACTGAATTAGCCTTGTACTTATTTAGATTATTACTCCAATAGATAAGTATTTTAGTTATTAAGTGATATTTTAAGCGGTGAATATTCTCGCAAAGTGTGTGACTGGGCTTGAGTTGTTTTGAATGCAACATTTGCATATGAAAACCAGCATTGTATATTAATTACACGTGTCAAATTGTTTGCTTAAAGCAAATTATCTTGGACAATTCTACCTGACAATATTTTGAAGCAATTTAGTTCGATTATATTTGTAAATAGCAAAGTTTTTCGTGAGTTGTTTGGTTGTGTTACGTGACTTTTCGAACTGTATATGAAGTGTTGAAAACCAAGCCATGTGCTTGTAGCTATTAACTATGCAAAGTCATGTCATTTAAAATTTTGGCGCGAATAATTCATTGTGTATTTTGGCGCGCCTGCTATTAACTATGGATGGTTGCCGCGTGGTGTTTACGGCCTCTTAAACAACAATATTGTGCTCGCTTCTTGAAAATAAATTACTAAACCTTAATTTGAACACATTTAGTGGTTATTTGTGGAGGAGTGATGAAGATATAATCTAAGAATTTGGACCATTTATCTTTTTGACCCTTGGTGAATTAATACTATGTCCAGTTACTACAAATTATCAGTATAAACATTCAGTCGCTTATTTGCTTTACTACAAGGAATAAACTCTTAAAATCAGCATATTGAATGAACAACAATTGATTGATGAAATTTTTTTACTCTTGTAGTAAATTATAGACAAGATTAATTGTCATTTTACTATTTTAAAAAACAACATCACTCAGCTTTAAATTTAAACCTGGAATCTAACCATTTTTGTTTGTTTTGATAGCCATTGTAACTATTGATATATGAGAGTATAGTCTTTGACCTAGTAACGCTGAATACCTCGGAACGGTTTTGAGTTTTCAGTGCAGGATAAATTTTCCGGACTATGAAAAACCGCGCGCGGGACTTGAAATCTGCATACTTTATTATAGGACTTATACCCATTGCTTCATTATATTAAGTGTTTTTTGCTGTATTATCAATTGTCTACAGCATATGAATCACATATTAAAGTTGTTTTTCGCGTCAACTTCGAAACTGTGCACAGTACATGTCAAGCAGTACTAGGTTGTTGACTGAAAACAACCCTTATAAACCCATGAAATACGAAGTTTTAATCGAGCACATGTACAAGCTATGCACCCCTTAGTAGTGATGTACGCTGTGATTGGTTAAACCATTGACCCTTGGTTTAGCCACCAGCTTTTGTCATTGTGTTGGTCTACATAGCGATACATAGCAACCTTAAAATCGCCAGTCACAACTTGATCTAGATGTGATTGTCAGTTTGTATCTGGATGTTTTCCAAGTTGATCTTTACCACCTGTATTTGTAGACACACCATAGTTACTTTGGTCATCCATGCAAACTAGCTTTACCGCTTTCTTTAAACGACTCACTTGACTGATTTGGCGCGCTATCTGCTACTACACGTGGAATAAATTGCACACACGAACTTTCAACTTTGCTATAATGATAAAGAGAGTCTTTAGGACTTGGGCATACATAGCTTTACATGACGTATTTGTGTCTTTGAAAAATAGAAAAGCAATGTATTGGGTCTGTTTCCGCGTGCTGCAGTTGCACTTTTCCCTGTTGATATTAAACATAGAATGTAATATTACCGCCTTAATGATGTAAAATAGGCGAATAACCTAGGCTATGTACTATGAATCACCAACTAAAACTTGTTCATTTGAAGCCACAACATTTCACGTTAATTTAAGTTGTTGACACTGTGTGTTATAGTATTCAGTACATGTTTGATCCACAAATAAGCGTGCCGAAGCCGTATGTATTGTATTCAACGAAACCTGTTTTCAGTCATGTCTTTGTGAACACTGATATTATTCTCTTCTTAAAGGTGCTAAAGTGCATGTACTTGACTGTATTATGTCAAGACTTGATGAATTATCCCATTAGGCATTGCAGGTGGTTATACAGTTCTGTTAACTGGTACAAACCCCCACTTGTATCAGCAAGGCCTACTTAATGGCTAATATACACTACACAGTTCTCGTTCTACTTGTATCAGCAAGGCCTACTTTATGGCTAATATACACTACACAGTTCTCTTTCTACTTGTATCAGCAAGGCCTACTTTATGGCTAATATACATCTCTTTCTAGTTGTCGCTCTTTGTAGCAGTATGCTCAGGGGGGAGGGGGGGGGGGTAATCTCGTCTGCTATAGTCGTATCTCTTAAGCCGTAAAAATAGTGATTTGAATGCATCTTTTAAGGTTTTAAAAAATTACATTTTATAATTCCGACATATCTCGTTATCTTTTAGGGTATCGAAAAAGGAGCAGATCGCTTTGGTTGTTGTTTTATGGTGATAGTTGTATGTAAGGTTAATCGTCCAGGCCGCGTCCTCTTTAAAGGACTTTAATTCCGGTATCTTTTAGGGGTATTGCATGTTACTTTTACTTTAACTCCCCCCCCCCCCCCCCTACACACACCCTCCCCCGGCCGGGGGCAGCATGTAATATCACATACCTCTTTCAAAATAGGGTTGACATCTGACAAGTATTTTACACTCTATTCTAGTACAAACTATACCTGGCCCTTCAGTGTATCAACATTTGTAGCTATAAATACTTTGTCTCAGATGTGCAGATATTAGACCATCAACCAACAGGTGGATCACCATGACACCAATCATACTATATAGTGAATATCAAATATTCCGAGTCATTTCTAAGAATTTCAAAAATCGTTGTCGAAATCAAAGCATCAGTCCACACTCTGAAACCTGAAAAAAAAGTCGGTATTTCTTGAGCCCCTCCCAGGGGTTTTAGGGAACAAGCGCATATATTTTTAGGGAACAAGAGATACTGCCAAATTATTGTCAGGGAACAAGGGAACAAAATATGATAAAAAATAGTTTTTTGGGATCATTGGAACATAAGGTAAAACATTTTGGGGACACAGTTATTTCACTTATGGGGAACAAGGGAGAAAATGCAAAAGGATCATGAGAGCATGCCCCCCCCCTTTTTCTTTTTTCGGCATAGCGTAGTTTGTTTGTGTTTGTTTGTGTTTTATGACCATGACAAGTTGTTCAAGAGTAGTTATATGAAATATTTATTTACAAAACGTGCAATGAACCACTAATTCTGATCATATTACCGACATCCTTTGCAAGCTTCAACGTGTGGACTGTAGCTTCGGCTGCGCGCGAAAACTGTTTTGAAACAGGTGTATGATAAAAGGACTCTAGACTTGCTTTAAGGCGGGTTTCCTGTGGCATAAGACAGATTGTGATCTTTTCGGTATCCCTGTGTTATTGTAAGTCACGTGATCGAACCATCTCTTTTGCATTTTGCCCTTTGTCACAGAGCAGGGTTTTATTGTCTTTTCAGTCTTTTTCTGTAGAATTCCTGCCTTATTTTACAAGATGCCTGGACGAAGAGTGTTTGCAGTCGGTGTTGGCATGACCAAGGTTTGTTAATTTTACAGAATTCACGTTATTTGGCTGCATTTTCTGCAAACGATCATGCGAGCTTGACGTCTGCTATTTGTAGGATATTTAAATGACATGTTGATTTGTTTATGGGGGAAATAACTGATTATCGTGGTTTTAGTTTGAGAAACCAGGACGTAGAGAAGACTTTGATTACCCAGACATGGCAAAAGAAGCAGGTTAGTGGCAATATAATGATGATACTTACTTACTTTATATAGTTTAATATTATTATCGTACTATCCCTTGATATATATATATACATCATTCTATCTTACGACATGCATATCACCTGAATTAATGCTGGGGTTGATTTACTGGTGAAACATTTTGTAGTTTCGAACTATAAATATTTATATTTTATTCATAATAACTTTGTTTTGAATGATGTTTTGAATAAAGATTATAATAGTGTAATAAATCTTTAAGTGAATAGTTGACGTAACGGTTTTTCCAAATTTTGATAGAGTGAAATAAATGAAAATTCATCTTGATGGCTGGAAAGAGAACTTCTCAATTAATAAAATAGCAAAGATATAGCGCGGTAAAGTCAGCAGATTTTACAGACGTTTGTATGCCAGATGAGAAACCTTTGCTACTGATAGGCAAGGAGTAGGCAAGGTTTCTCATCTGGAATACAAATGTCTGTAAAATCTGCTGACTTTACCGCGCTATATCTTTGCTATTTTATTAATTGAGAAGTTCTCTTTCCAGCCATCAAGATGAATTTTCATTTATTTCACTCTATCAAAATTTGGAAAAACCGTCACGTCAACTATTATGGTCTGGGTGATTGTAAGGTGGGCAGTGCTTTTCAATAGAGATATTTATCCAGTTGTCAAACTTGTACAGATTTCCCTACACACTGTACCTGTTAGTGGTGAAATCACAGAGGTCAATTGTAACAGCACCAATTCAGCAAACTTGTTCCTAGACTGTTGTTGTTTTTTGCTTGGATGGCAGACACCTTAGGGAACTCCATAATTTTGATCCAGGGATCCAACTTATTTTTTTCTCTGTTTTTTCAAAAACATAACATTTGTGAGCAACAACTTGTACTAACCTTGTAGATCATGTTATTCAGTGTTTATACAATCATTCTACAGGGGCAGCGCAGCGTTTTTTGGTCCAGCCCCTCATGCCCCCCATCTACTCTGCCCCTGTTCCAACCCTAGTTTAACCCTTATTTTTGCTTAAATATTCAAGGTACCAAGGCCTTGAAGGATTCTGGTCTAGATTATAATGACATTCAGCAAGCAGTCGTTGGATATTGTTATGGCAAGTACAACAACCTTTCTCATAGGGGTAGGGTAGGGTGAAGGGTGGTTCTAATTTATTGTTATGGCAAGTACAACAACCCTTCTCATAGGGGGTAGGGTAGGGTGGTTCTAGATTATTGTTATGGTTAGTGCATCAACCCTTCTCATAGGGGGTAGTGAAGGGTGGAGAGTGGTTCTACTGTTGTTATTAATAAATGTTCTTATTGATAGGTGATACTACTTGTGGTCAAAGAGCACTTTATCAGCTTGGACTAACTGGTATACCTATTTACAATGTAAGAACCTTGTCTTTGTTATGATATATGGAATATGATATACGACCTACAGACGGATGCTCTCTTGTCTTTGTTGTGTTATATGGAATATGATATATGACCTACAGACGGATGCTCTCTTGTCTTTGTTGTGTTATATGGAATATGATATATGACCTACAGACGGATGCTCTCTTGTCTTTGTTGTGTTATATGGAATATGATATATGACCTACAGACGGATGCTCTCTTGTCTTTGTTGTGTTATATGGAATATGATATATGACCTACAGACGGATGCTCTCTTGTCTTTGTTGTGTTCACTGTTATGATGTTTGTGACTTTCTGATGGCGGAAATCTGAATTTTTATTTTTCGATAATGTGTGCTGAAAACACCCCTGTGTAGATACCAAATCAATTAAACTGGTAACATCGTGTTATGGTAACATCATTGTGTTATGGTAACATCATTGTGTTATGGTAACATCATTGTGTTATGGTAACATCATTGTGTTATGGTAACATCATTGTGTTATGGTAACATCATTGTGTTATGGTAACATCATTGTGTCATGGTAACATCATTGTGTCATTGTAACATCATTGTGTCATGGTAACATCATTGTGTTATGGTAACATCATTGTGTTATGGTAACATCATTGTGTCATGGTAACATCATTGTGTTATGGTAACATCATTGTGTTATGGTAACATCATTGTGTTATGGTAACATCATTGTGTTATGGTAACATCATTGTGTCATGGTAACATCATCGTGTTATGGTAACATTATTGTGTCATGGTAACATCATTGTGTTATGGTAACATCATTGTGTCATGGTAACATCATTGTGTTATGGTAACATCATTGTGTCATGGTAACATCATTGTGTCATGGTAACATCATTGTGTTATGGTAACATCATTGTGTCATGGTAACATCATTGTGTTATGGTAACATCGTTGTGTTATGGTAACATCATTGTGTTATGGTAACATCATTGTGTTATGGTAACATCGTTGTGTTATGGTAACATCATTGTGTTATGGTAACATCATTGTGTTATGGTAACATCATTGTGTTATGGTAACATCATTGTGTCATGGTAACATCATTGTGTTATGGTAACATCATTGTGTTATGGTAACATCATTGTGTTATGGTAACATCATTGTGTTATGGTAACATCATTGTGTTATGGTAACATCATTGTGTTATGGTAACATCATTGTGTTATGGTAACATCATTGTTATGGTAACATCATTGTGTTATTTTCAGGTGAACAATGCCTGTGCAACAGGATCAAGTGCCCTGTTTCTTGGTAAACAGTTAATAGAAGGAGGTAAATGTCAATCAGATCAAGTTTTATTACACAATCTTTCCAACCTCATTTTTGTTTGTCTCCTACTTTAGGTATAAGTGACTGTGTACTTGCTCTTGGATTTGAAAAAATGCAGAAAGGTTCACTTGGTTCAGGTGTAAGTAAATGTATTGTCTTTCTGTGTTGAAGACTAGTAATAGCTGTAGAAACATAATTCTAGCAATCTACTTATCTCATATCCACAATGAATAACCTTAAACAATGAAGACTTTCAGTAGCAGTTGAAAAGTCTTATCAAAACGTTTTATCTTTTATCAACAATAAAAGAGACGTGGTGGCCTAGCGGTCAGGGTGTCGGACTCCGGGCCTAATGGTCTGGGTTCGATTCCTGACCCGGTTGATTGCGTTGTGTCCTTAGGCAAGACACTTTACTCTCTCAGTGCCTCGTCTTCTCGGATAAGGACATAAAGCCGAAGGTCCCGTCTGCCTTCACTCTGACTATGTTACAAGGTGGACGTAAAAGAACCACTGAGGACGTAAACAAATCTCTGGACGTGACCACCCTTAGTGACTGCCTCACTCTCATACAAGCGCATTTGAATATGTACATAGATATTTGCGCTATATAAATGTCAAATTATTATTTTTATTATTAACAATGGATATTAAGTTGTCTGTTTTGTAGTCTATAAATAATGTTAACAAGTTGATTTTGTTTCAGTTCACAGACCGATCAAACCCGATGGAAAAACATCTAGAAGTCATGATGAATAAGTATGAGTTTGCTGCAGCCCCTGTCACCCCACAGATGTTTGGTAACGCAGGCAGAGAACACATGGAGAAATATGGTAAGAAACTATTTGTGTACGACTAACTTAGAGGATTGTGAATAATGCACCATACAAATCTTATTACCTTATCTTATCTTATCACCATCTGAATTTTATTAAAACATCTGAGTCCAGAATCGAGCTGTGGAAGCCTCTGCTAGCAGGGCATTGAAACAGATGCAATAGTAGTAGCTTGTGGAATTTGAACCTACAGTCTGTCATTGCTAGTCGAATGCTCTGCCGCTGAGTTAGTGGTCCACTCCTATACCAAGCTACAAAACTATTGACTAGACACTATAATGATATTCTATATTTTCACCCTCAACTGTACTTTTTCACCATAATCCTCCCCTACCCCTCATTGCAATGTTGGTTTTTAGTGAACATGATTACTTGATGACTACCAGATCAACATTGTGAAGTGGGGGAGGGGGAAGCCCAAGAAGCATGCGCATTACAGTTAAGACTACTTTCCCTGTTTTGAAGCAGTTATCAGCTCACTTAGTTTTTGCTGAGATTGTAGGTTTTCAGTGTTGGCTTTATGTCATAGACAGACTGCAATCAAAGGATATACAAAGAGATTCATTGAACTAGGTGGTGTTGTGACTGGTTTATTTCTGTATTAGTTGATGGTACTAACCACAGGAAGCCCAAATATATTCAATGAATGAATTGCACAATAATAAACCTTCAGCAGAGATTTTAGCTCCCATTTCTAGACAGTAGTTCAAGTTAAATAAATATCAATGTCTAATGTGAGACTTATTTTCTATTGTCAGGTACAACGTTAGATCATTTTGCCAAGATTGCATACAAGAACCACTTACATTCCGTCCACAACCCGTAAGTCATCTTTCTTATATTTTTAATATTGTTTTCATAATGAAAATTAAAGGGATTAAATTACTACACTTCAGTTTCATGCTGAAACCATTGTCAGGTAAAACTTAATTAAATTATGAATTGTTCTTGTATGCATTAATATTTCATCATAACCACATAATGTTTTTGGTTCCAGGAATTCCCAGTTTAGAAAAGAATACAGTTTAGAAGAAATCAAGAAATCACCTATGATCTATGACCCACTAACCAAGCTACAGTGCTGGTAAGAAGAACTATTTATCTAATATTCATGTATACTGCATACTGTATGAATAGTTGCTTAAGTTGATACAAGGCAATAGGGGGGTAATGGTGGTGTTGGGTAAGGGGGAGGACTAATAGGGGGAGGAAGTAAGGGGGAGGGGTTGGTGAAGTTGTTTTGTTCTTCAACAAATGAAGCCAGCATGATACAGTTTGTAGTGATACAATATGAGCTGTAATGGTTAAAAAACTATATTATTACATCTCATCCAATGGCACATACTGCAAGTCTTCAGTATTCTATTCCAGTAATGATGATTTATAATTGTATGTTGATATTGTTTAGCCCAACATCAGATGGGAGTGCTGCAGTGATAATAGCAAGTGAAGACTTTGTTAAAAAACACAAACTTGAAGCTAAAGCTGTAGAAATACTAGGAATGGAGATGGCAACTGACTTCAGAAGTACTTTTGAAGAACAAAGCTGCATTAAAATGGTAAAATATACACTATTTCCTTGACTGCGAAGTTGCTATCAATAATGTATGTTTCCAGCCAATTGAAATCTTTTGCAAATCAGATTCATTTTCTTGTATCTTATGCCACATTTTTAGAACACAAGTTCTTATTCCCAGCGGTTTTGAATTGGGTGGAAAGGTACATAGCAACATGTTAGCCAATTAGTTCTATTGATACATAATACATCCATCATTGACAATCTTGTTGTTTACTGGTCAACACAGACTATCATTGTTTTGCTAGGTTGGGTATGATATGACCAAGTCAGCTGCACAGAAAGTCTTCTCTAAAACAGGTACACCATGTCATTACAATGATAAGAAACCTACATGGTGACACCATTTACTGATAGCATGCACAATTGTCAGAAAATAAAGCATTGTCATAAACACTCCCCTTTCTACATTGTACAATGAACCACTTTGATGCTATTCACAATCTCATACTGATAATACACTATTATTCTGTTGTAAATTATAGAAAGAGTGCATATGTTACCATTATGTATTGTACAATGAACCACTTTGATGCTATTCACACTCTCATAGCATAGCATACTGATAATACACTATTATTCTGTTGATATTGCCATGTTATTGTCATGTTACCGTCATGTTACTACAATGTATATTAACTGTTGCTTTGTTCTTCTACAGGACTTACAGCAAATGATGTTGATGTTATTGAGCTTCATGATTGTTTCTCAACTAATGAACTGCTCACATATGAAGCTCTGGGACTGTGTGAAGAAGGTACTTGTAGTAGACACAATCAAGAATGTGTTATGCATATGGTTAAATTAAGGTATCAGGAGGGGTTTTGGACCTCTACTCACGCAAACTCAAATTATGCGCAAGCTTTGTAAAATATTCCAGTAAAAGTATATATTTTTTGAAAGCTGAATAAATGTAGTTTTTGAAAATTAATTCAAAATTTTCATTATTTAAAACGACAAAAAGATACTCCGACTAAAGCGTGTTTTGACTGTACTTCGTTTGAAAAGCTCGAACTCTGTCAGGATTTCCGTCTTAGTGATAAAAGTCAAGTTAGCAGACTCCTAATACATCAATCTCTAAAACGGTGTCTGCGATTTCTCATAACTGCTTCAGATCAGCCGCTATTGAGTCTCAAATATCGATTTTTGAATGTATCACGTATAAGTGTACAAACTAAGCAATATCGCAACAACGAAAATGAAAAATCACTGGCACCGTTTTTTGGTTCCAGATTTGATTTATATTTGTGCAAAGTTTGAAATCAAACCATTGAATTGCAAGGAAACTAGAGCGCTTTCGTCTTTTCAAACGACGTACGGTCAAAACACGCTTTAGTCGGAATATCTTTTTGTCGTTTTAAATAATGAAAATTTTGAATACATTTTCACAAACTACATTTATTCAGCTTTCAAAAAATATATACTTTTACTGCAATATTTTACAAAGCTTGCGCATAATTTGAGTTTGCGTGAGTAGAGACAGTAGAGTTCCCCAACCCCTCCTGATACCTTAAGGCCGATACACACTAGGCGACAATTTGCTGCAACACAACACAGTAACACATTGCAGCGACAATTCCTCTTGAGTTTTTACGGGAATGTTTGTCCCACAACAGAATTTTGTCCCCACCACACGTCACACAAATTCAAACCGGTTTGAATTGATGCGTTAGGGGGCAGCAACAAAATGAGTAGAAATAGTGTCAGGGCAACATGTTTTCAGGGTTCGTGCTACTCCTTAAACTCCTTGAAAACTTCTTAGATTTGATTTACGTTTTTAAGGGCACTTGAAAAGCCCTTGAATTTTAGAAAATCAGCAAAAACTCCTTAAAAACTCCTTAATTCTAGCTAAAGTAGGGTAAAAATTCTAGTATTGTAAATTAAAGTTAAGTAAAAATTCTAGTATTGAACATCATTTCGTAAATTTTCGTATATCAAAGCTGTCGCAAAAAGTGCTTTAAAATTACTTTTTGGTCCTTGAAAACTCCTTAGATTTTGTTTACTGACATCAGTACGAACCCTGTGTTTTCAAAGCATGTTTTTTTTGTCGCCGCGTTGTGTTGCAGCAACTTGTCACCTACTGTGTACCATTCTTTAACATTAGCTATGGTGGACTAGAATCTCATCCAGCTGAAATAGCGAATTCACCTGGTCATTCCATGCTAAGGAAACCAAAGTACTTGCACCAAAAAAATAAGCAACAAGGCTTCTCCAATTAGGATTGTAATTTACCTTGACTCAACATTGATACATCATTTACAATGATGCTATTGGTTAAACTAGTATTAACTACATGAATGTTGTAGGTAAAGGAGGGCAGCTAGTTGATAGAGGTGATAATTATTATTAACTACATGAATGTTGTAGGTAAAGGAGGGCAGCTAGTTGATAGGGGTGATAATTCCTATGGTGGTAAATATGTTATTAATCCCAGCGGAGGCCTGATATCGAAAGGACACCCACTAGGAGCTACAGGTATGTCAACTGTCAATCATCTGGACTTGTCACTCACTGATGATGCTTACCTAAGTGTACATATTTCAGGTCTTGCTCAGTGCACAGAGTTATGTCTTCAACTTCGTGGTGAATGTGGTAAAAGACAAGTTCCTGGTGCAAGGATAGCACTTCAGCATAACTTAGGCCTTGGCGGAGCTGTAATTATTGGATTATATCAACTTGGGTTCCCTCACAGAAGGTAATGTTTGCTGCTCTAGTTGATGTTGTTTTCCTGTTATCCGCTACCGTTTACTATTCATTTAGTTATTTCCCTTCCTTCCATCTGCAATCCAACAGTTTCTTCCATATTTCACATTGTTATTGTCATTGAAGGTTTAATCCTGTATCAACCTACACATCAGCATCATCCCCTGATGGTTTCAAAGCCAAAACAGTGTTTGACGAGATAGAGAAACAAATGAAACAAGAAGGAGCAGCTTATGTTAAAAAGATTAAAGGAGTTTTTTGTTTCAATATCAAGAAGGGTCCTGGAGGCAAAGAGGGTGTCTGGGTAGTTGATGCTAAGAATGGCTCTGGCTCTGTTAAATTTGGCTCAGGTAATTATACTGTACTTGGCATAGCAGCTTAAAATATTAAGTAACTTATTGTAGTCAGGAAGACACTTTATATAACCCAACTCATCATAAAGAGTAAATGTAGATGTACCATTGAGTAAAATGTACTGAGTAAAAACTGGCTTTCACTCTTGAAAACAAGTGTTGGATTAAAAGCTGTTTTTGCAGTGTGATGATGATGGTTATACTTTATATTAATACTTAATATGTACACCTAATTGCAAGAACTTTGTCCTTACTTTTGTAACTTAGTGGGAAAGGAATTAATGAAAAAACAAAAGAAGATCACTCAAGCTGAACTCTTTCTTCAATAAAGAGTTCAGCTTGAGTGATCTTCTTTTGTTTTTTTCATTAATTCCTTTCCCACTAAATTACAAAAGTCAGGACAAAGTTCTTGCAATTAGGTATATAATATGAAGATGATGATGATGATGATGACAACAATGTGATGATGGTAATAATGATGATAATGATGAAGAAGTTGATTATGGTGATGGTAATAGTAATGATGATGATGGTGGTGATGATAAAAGTTGATTATGGTGATGGTAATAGTAATGATGATGATGGTGGTGATGATAAAAGTTGATTATGGTGATGGAGTAACTATATCAGTATGTAAATATTGTTGATTGATAGTTTGTTATTGTAGGTAAAGGTGATGTGACTATCAGTATGTAAATATTGTTGATTGATAGTTTTGTATTGAATGGTCTGAACCCAGGTGAATGAATGTTTATCGAAGTAACAATATTTGTCGAAGTAACAATATTTGTAATAGGATCATCCGGGTGGATGTAGCCCTCAGATTGATAGTTTGTTATTGTAGGTAAAGGTGATGTGACTATCAGTATGTAGTTATTGTTGATTGATAGTTTGTTATTGTAGGTAAAGGTGATGTGACTATCAGTATGTAGTTATTGTTGATTGATAGTTTGTTATTGTAGGTAAAGGTGATGTGACTATCAGTATGTAGTTATTGTTGATTGATAGTTTGTTATTGTAGGTAAAGGTGATGTGACTATCAGTATGTAGTTATTGTTGATTGATAGTTTGTTATTGTAGGTAAAGGTGATGTGACTATCAGTATGTAAATATTGTTGATTGATAGTTTGTTATTGTAGGTAAAGGCGATGTGACTATCACCATCAGTGATGATGACTTTATCAAACTTATGACAGGAAAACTCAACCCACAAACCGTAAGTCTTAAACTAACATTTTTTTCAACATTTTTTACAGTGTTACAAATTTCACTCTATAACCTATCGTTTATATCAAACACCGACGCAGCCTATACTAGTTTACTCGCTAGTTTCCCCTTATACTAACACACACTACACTCACTAACCTGCATTGTGGGACATAAAAGAACCACTGAGGATGTAACAAACCCTGGCTGTGACCACCCTCATTGACTGGCTAAATACATACTAACTTGTAATTCTTCGTGATTGTAAGCCACGTGGCTACAAAATGCACCTTTAAAAGTAGTCCATACACATGATTGTAAACATATAAACACCATTTATTTTGTTCTAGATCAATACTTATTGTTTATTTGTCAGGCGTTCTTAGATCAATACTTATTGTTTGTTTGTCAGGCGTTCCTAGATCAATACTTATTGTTTGTTTGTCAGGCGTTCCTAGATCAATACGTATTGTTTGTTTGTCAGGCGTTCTTAGATCAATACTTATTGTTTGTTTGTCAGGCGTTCCTAGATCAATACTTATTGTGTATTTGTCAGGCGTTCCTAGATCAATACTTATTGTGTATTTGTCAGGCGTTCCTAGATCAATACTTATTGTTTGTTTGTCAGGCGTTCCTAGATCAATACTTATTGTTTGTTTGTCAGGCGTTCCTAGATCAATACTTATTGTTTATTTGTCAGGCGTTCCTAGATCAATACTTATTGTTTGTTTGTCAGGCGTTCCTAGATCAATACTTATTGTTTGTTTGTCAGGCGTTCCTAGATCAATACTTATTGTTTGTTTGTCAGGCGTTCTTAGATCAATACTTATTGTTTGTTTGTCAGGCGTTCCTAGATCAATACTTATTGTTTGTTTGTCAGGCGTTCCTAGATCAATACTTATTGTTTGTTTGTCAGGCGTTCCTAGATCAATACTTATTGTTTGTTTGTCAGGCGTTCCTAGATCAATACTTATTGTTTGTTTGTCAGGCGTTCTTAGATCAATACTTATTGTTTGTTTGTCAGGCGTTCCTAGATCAATACTTATTGTTTGTTTGTCAGGCGTTCCTAGATCAATACTTATTGTTTGTTTGTCAGGCGTTCCTAGATCAATACTTATTGTTTATTTGCCAGGCGTTCTTAGATCAATACTTATTGTTTGTTTGTCAGGCGTTCCTAGATCAATACTTATTGTTTGTTTGTCAGGCGTTCCTAGATCAATACTTATTGTTTGTTTGTCAGGCGTTCTTAGATCAATACTTATTGTTTGTTTGTCAGGCGTTCTTAGATCAATACTTATTGTTTGTTTGTCAGGCGTTCCTAGATCAATACTTATTGTTTGTTTGTCAGGCGTTCCTAGATCAATACTTATTGTTTGTTTGTCAGGCGTTCTTAGATCAATACTTATTGTTTGTTTGTCAGGCGTTCTTAGATCAATACTTATTGTTTGTTTGTCAGGCGTTCCTAGATCAATACTTATTGTTTGTTTGTCAGGCGTTCTTAGATCAATACTTATTGTTTGTTTGTCAGGCATTCCTAGATCAATACTTATTGTTTGTTTGTCAGGCGTTCCTAGATCAATACTTATTGTTTGTTTGTCAGGCGTTCCTAGATCAATACTTATTGTTTGTTTGTCAGGCGTTCCTAGATCAATACTTATTGTTTGTTTGTCAGGCGTTCTTAGATCAATACTTATTGTTTGTTTGTCAGGCGTTCCTAGATCAATACTTATTGTTTATTTGCCAGGTGTTCTTAGATCAATACTTATTGTTTGTTTGTCAGGCGTTCTTAGATCAATACTTATTGTTTGTTTGTCAGGCGTTCCTAGATCAATACTTATTGTTTGTTTGTCAGGCGTTCCTAGATCAATACTTATTGTTTGTTTGTCAGGCGTTCCTAGATCAATACTTATTGTTTATTTGCCAGGCGTTCTTAGATCAATACTTATTGTTTGTTTGTCAGGCGTTCCTAGATCAATACTTATTGTTTGTTTGTCAGGCATTCCTAGATCAATACTTATTGTTTGTTTGTCAGGCGTTCCTAGATCAATACTTATTGTTTGTTTGTCAGGCGTTCCTAGATCAATACTTATTGTTTGTTTGTCAGGCGTTCCTAGATCAATACTTATTGTTTGTTTGTCAGGCGTTCTTAGATCAATACTTATTGTTTGTTTGTCAGGCGTTCCTAGATCAATACTTATTGTTTGTTTGTCAGGCGTTCTTAGATCAATACTTATTGTTTGTTTGTCAGGCGTTCTTAGATCAATACTTATTGTTTGTTTGTCAGGCGTTCTTAGATCAATACTTATTGTGTATTTGTCAGGCGTTCCTAGATCAATACTTATTGTGTATTTGTCAGGCGTTCCTAGATCAATACTTATTGTTTGTTTGTCAGGCGTTCTTAGATCAATACTTATTGTGTATTTGTCAGGCGTTCCTAGATCAATACTTATTGTTTGTTTGTCAGGCGTTCCTAGATCAATACTTATTGTTTGTTTGTCAGGCGTTCCTAGATCAATACTTATTGTTTGTTTGTCAGGCGTTCTTAGATCAATACTTATTGTTTGTTTGTCAGGCGTTCCTAGATCAATACTTATTGTTTATTTGTCAGGCGTTCCTAGATCAATACTTATTGTTTGTTTGTCAGGCGTTCTTAGATCAATACTTATTGTGTATTTGTCAGGCGTTCCTAGATCAATACTTATTGTGTATTTGTCAGGCGTTCCTAGATCAATACTTATTGTTTATTTGTCAGGCGTTCCTAGATCAATACGTATTGTTTGTTTGTCAGGCGTTCTTAGATCAATACTTATTGTTTGTTTGTCAGGCGTTCCTAGATCAATACTTATTGTTTGTTTGTCAGGCGTTCCTAGATCAATACTTATTGTTTATTTGCCAGGCGTTCTTAGATCAATACTTATTGTTTGTTTGTCAGGCGTTCCTAGATCAATACTTATTGTTTGTTTGTCAGGCATTCCTAGATCAATACTTATTGTTTGTTTGTCAGGCGTTCCTAGATCAATACTTATTGTTTGTTTGTCAGGCGTTCCTAGATCAATACTTATTGTTTGTTTGTCAGGCGTTCCTAGATCAATACTTATTGTTTGTTTGTCAGGCGTTCTTAGATCAATACTTATTGTTTGTTTGTCAGGCGTTCCTAGATCAATACTTATTGTTTATTTGCCAGGCGTTCTTAGATCAATACTTATTGTTTGTTTGTCAGGCGTTCTTAGATCAATACTTATTGTTTGTTTGTCAGGCGTTCCTAGATCAATACTTATTGTTTGTTTGTCAGGCGTTCCTAGATCAATACTTATTGTTTGTTTGTCAGGCGTTCCTAGATCAATACTTATTGTTTATTTGCCAGGCGTTCTTAGATCAATACTTATTGTTTGTTTGTCAGGCGTTCCTAGATCAATACTTATTGTTTGTTTGTCAGGCATTCCTAGATCAATACTTATTGTTTGTTTGTCAGGCGTTCCTAGATCAATACTTATTGTTTGTTTGTCAGGCGTTCCTAGATCAATACTTATTGTTTGTTTGTCAGGCGTTCCTAGATCAATACTTATTGTTTGTTTGTCAGGCGTTCTTAGATCAATACTTATTGTTTGTTTGTCAGGCGTTCCTAGATCAATACTTATTGTTTGTTTGTCAGGCGTTCTTAGATCAATACTTATTGTTTGTTTGTCAGGCGTTCTTAGATCAATACTTATTGTTTGTTTGTCAGGCGTTCTTAGATCAATACTTATTGTGTATTTGTCAGGCGTTCCTAGATCAATACTTATTGTGTATTTGTCAGGCGTTCCTAGATCAATACTTATTGTTTGTTTGTCAGGCGTTCTTAGATCAATACTTATTGTGTATTTGTCAGGCGTTCCTAGATCAATACTTATTGTTTGTTTGTCAGGCGTTCCTAGATCAATACTTATTGTTTGTTTGTCAGGCGTTCCTAGATCAATACTTATTGTTTGTTTGTCAGGCGTTCTTAGATCAATACTTATTGTTTGTTTGTCAGGCGTTCCTAGATCAATACTTATTGTTTATTTGTCAGGCGTTCCTAGATCAATACTTATTGTTTGTTTGTCAGGCGTTCTTAGATCAATACTTATTGTGTATTTGTCAGGCGTTCCTAGATCAATACTTATTGTGTATTTGTCAGGCGTTCCTAGATCAATACTTATTGTTTATTTGTCAGGCGTTCCTAGATCAATACGTATTGTTTGTTTGTCAGGCGTTCTTAGATCAATACTTATTGTTTGTTTGTCAGGCGTTCCTAGATCAATACTTATTGTTTGTTTGTCAGGCGTTCTTAGATCAATACTTATTGTTTGTTTGTCAGGCGTTCTTCAAGGGTCAACTCAAGCTAAAAGGCAACATGGCACTAGCAATGAAACTGAGACAATTCCAATCCAAAGCTTCTACATTGAAATCCAAATTGTGATCCTGATACTCATCCAACATTAGAACAGAGATTATGACGTCATATGATTGACAGAATACTTTGCCTTGTGTGGATTGTTCTAGTATTATCACGAGGGAATAGAAATATGCTACTGGTAGTAGCCATTAAATGTATTTTAACTGAATAGATTTATTTGTAATTCTAATGCATATTCCTACTTAAACAAAACATGATCTACATATTGGCACCTATCGACTTTAATTATTAACTCTGATTTGAGTGATGACTATCTATATCAAGACCATTTAATATGTATGTTAATAGCACCTCTTACATTGTATTGATGTCACAGATCACGTGATATCATACTTGACATTAAAACATACATTTTTATCAAAATTGTGATGGCTGATTAATAACGAAATGACTATAAAATAACGATTTTAGATGGACTATAGCCCATGAAAAACCACCAAAAATGACGATTTTCATGGACTATAGCCATGCAAAATGCTCAAAAATGACGATTTTCATGGACTATCGCCATGCAAAACGCGCAAAAATGACCAAAATTGACGATTTTTGATGGACTATAGCCCATGCAAAATGCGCAAAAATGACGATTTTCATGGACTATAACCCATGCAAAAGGACCAAAAATGACGATTTTTGATCATTCAGAATGCGAGATTTCTAACAGTTTATATTGTAAAATTGTTCGTTTATTCTGAGGTCAACTATATTGTATACTGATATACTTTTATTTGTACAGTTACTACAATAATGTCTTTATTCTTATACTTGATATTTACTTTTCATTGTCTGAAAGTCATTTGGTTTAGTGTGACGTCATTATGAGAAGTTCACTTTTATATATACTTTTATATAAATTTCATTCTATTACCTATCGTTTATATCAAACACCGACGCAGCCTATACTAGTTTACTCGCTAGTTTCTATTTCTATACACTATTACTATAAATATAACCGCTGACTAGTATTGTCTTTGTAGCTTCACCTTTAATTGTGACGTCATCAATGCTTAGCAAAGATCGTTTTTAAAATTTCTGTATTTATATACTCAATCTTACTCTTGAACAAGTTAAACCGGTTTTTCTGGTAAAGGTAGTATGCTGATGGGTTGGTTGTGATTGATGTCATCATACATTTGTCCATGTCGTACTGCATGACAGCGGTGTGTTGGTGGTGAGTCAGGAATGGCACGTAGTCTTCGATAGTTGTTCATTCTTCGTTGTCTCATAGCACGACACGACAGACACAGAGCGATAATCGACAGGATTGTCGTGGCAGCGAAACAGCTTGCCAACAGCAGTAAATATTGACGAGGAATCAAGGATGTCGTGTTTGTTGTAGTTGTTTGTTTACAATCACCATGACTACAGTCTTGTTCGCATCGTTCTGCTGAACACTTGAGCATACACTGCCCTGATAAACACCGCTGTACACAAAAACCAACGTCGCCAGTACATTCCATAGTGCAACCATGGCAACTTTGAATGCATGTCGCGGATGAGCAAGTGATGGTGTTACAAGGATAGAGTCCACACATTTGAGTACAGCCAAGATAGACGTGTTTGCCGTGACGACCCCCACATTGACATGATGTTGTGTTACATTTCTGGATACATCGATCTCCCAACCGGGAACTACAGCTATCATATGACGTCACGGTAGACATGGCACCAAACAGGAAAAGAATGAAGAGGCTTATCATAGTTGGATCTGGAATATATAAGAATGATATCAATGTATCAACTATCTTACCGAACTACTTGAACTATTTTAGCACACGACCCTCGTGGCATCAAGCAAACTGAACCCTATAGATATCAATTTCCACGAAAAGTAGCCAACAACAAAAACTATGTATATATAGGTAATAGAATGAAATTTGTAACACCGTAAAAGTATAGGTTATAGTAGCATAAAAACTAAAGTTATATAATCTCGATTGGATGGAATAATGCTGATGGTATTTGAATTCGTTACTATAAACAGTATGCATTGTCTGCGTTTGTCTTTGCGAGTCATACCGATTGCGCGTGAAACATTTCAGCGCGGATTGACTTGTGTGGATGAACAATAATCGGATTTGTACGTAAGTATAGTAACAACACGGAACACCAGCCACCAGTGTGTAGAGAAATACTAGCCAAAGACGAATCCTATATTCGATATTATTTTATTAATTACTGATAGAGTCATCCCTTATCTATTGTATAAAAATAACATACTAGACATCATTAACCAAGCGTACAACCGTCACACTCATTAGTCATGAATCGTGCGAGTATTAATCTATGTTCAACACAGTTCGTTTTACTGGACAGACATACAATCAGTAGTTTCTGACAATTACATTGGGTTCTTTTTTACCAAATGTTCAATAGTTTTTTTACCGTGGCTGTCAACTATTTCGAAAGCGAAAACTATTTTTTTTTTAACATATTTCAATTATATATTTCACTGTATATTCAAACTTTTAAATATTCCAAGTAATTATTTTTCAGTGTAATTATAATATATGCGTGAACAAAGAGGTTTGATAGATATGGCGAAAGAATGAATTATTCATATTGTATCCAAGTTTCTCAGAATTGACGGTCTGATAAACACTATTCACACCCAGTTGTATTTTTACTAATATTTCAACAAAATATCGTCGTTTGTAGCTATTCAATTCCATCACAAGAAAAATATTATAGTTAAACTATAATATATATGTTTCTTTTGATGGAATTGTTTAAAATGTGTTAAATATTATATAAAAGAAAACTAATAGCAAATGTGTTTTTGCTGCCAAATGAAACGAATGTCCGCAATGTAACAAGTTGCTGTTGTTAAACTTATATCAAAGATATATTTTCTACAATAATACTATATAATAGTATAGTATGGACCTAGCAAAGGGCGGCAGTCTTGCTTATACATGGAGTCTTCGCCGGCATTCATTAATAGAGTTTAAAGTATACTGTCCGATTGACGGCGAAAACATCATATCTAACGAACACCTACAAAGCTATGAGAGGTTTAAGAATGACAGTATACTATACCTAACACAAACTGCTTTCCACTATTCCCTCAGTGTTTAGCAGCACGTTTACGATGATTTTAGTTGTAAATTCCCCGAACAGGATAGTATTTGAATATTGATAAAGGAAATGACGTCAAATATAATGGCCAATCACGTTAGACTAAACAATATCGCACCCAATAAATATATTAATATAAAAGTAAAATGTTCTGATTCCTGTCATTATACACGGTGTTTTGAAACAGTACACTTTGAAATACTTTCATTTTCATATGCCATTTGTAGTGAATACGATTAGCAATAAATCTATTTAAAGGCGTTTATGACGTCATGCAAGACATGCAATATAAGGTCATATTTTACCTCTTAAGATATTCTTATATTCTAGTGTTTTAACACAAACCAGTAGTGATTTACAAAGTAGTATACTAAGATATATTACATCAGCCGTGATGATATGTGGTTTCCCGTCGTGAATTGATCGATCTCCTGTAGTCATGTAATTGTATTGTATATTTTCACGTACATCGCTAGAAGACAATGCTGGCACCGAGCCAAATCTGGTTAAACACCCAGTTCTACTGTTAAAAACGTTTTTCTACCTTTGCTTATTCTAAATCATCATCCAAATCAATGTTTTTTACGAATATACGATATATATAGTATACATATATGATACCTATGGTTTGCAGTAAAAACTGGTCCGTAACTAAACAGATCAGTATCTCATAAAAAGAACAATCTTATAAATCTGTTAGGAAAATGCAGTATGTATATATAGACATGTTTAAAGGCCGAGGCAGTCCGGGCAAAAACTGACAACTCAGAAAGAACTAGCGTGATTTTGAGTTTGGGGAGAAAGCGATAGCATAGAACCCAGGCCGGTCTGTAGATTAGGCTAGAAAGAACATCTACATTAGTGAAAAGACAAACAAAATGCACCTTTACGTAAATAACTTTGTCAAATCAGTTGAGTGAATTGTGATGTAGAAGATTTAGTAGTACGTAATGCATTGATAGTCTATAGTAAATTACCTGTGATTGTGGGCTAAAACCCTGCTAACAGACATAGCACGACAAAGCTCTGCTCGGTTCGTGGTACAAAGAGTACATCAACAATAGGTATTGTATTTCAACAGACAATGCTTGTGTCACTTTACAACAGCATCACGTGAACATTGTACAGTAATCACTTGCATTGTCTGAATAGCTTAACACAGGAAGCCCGCATAATAGGTTAGCACCACAGGAAACCCATAAATTAAGGCAATTTAGCTAATGTACACGAGTTTGACTATTAAAAAACAATAAATATAATTGCCATTGTTGTTTGTGTATATTACCTTATTTGGTATTATGCATCCTGTTTGTTACGTCATCATACAAGGTAGGTACGTCATGTGTCTCTAACGATGTGTCTATTTGGACATTCAATGTACCTAAACTCTTCATTGGGTGTTGGGTTTCCTGTGTATTGATGGTGTTTCTATGACGACGACAACATTGAATACACGGTCTCCATAGCGACATGAAAGCCCTTTTATACTCCTGATTACTAAAGCAATATATAAAGGGATTGAAGCAAGAGTTTGACATCACCATGACAATAGTCATTCGATGTAACGGTGTTTCTAGTTGAACCAGTCCATACGATGACATCACGTAATATATTTGATTTGGAAACCAGCAGACTGTCAATAGAAACGCTACTAACATGCACATATGTATTAACCTTCTACGAGTCCTAGTAACTATTACACCACCCACCCCTAGAGGGGGAGATTTTAGTTTAATGGCAATATGTAAATATGTACCCCACGTGACTGTTATTGGAATGAAAAACGTCACAATAGTTGATATGGTTACCAGAACTTGCTTATAGAAACCAGCTGACTCCCACATACACGTATGCGTTGTCATGGAAACTGTCATTTCAAAGAAAACAGTACTGTGAATAGAGAAGCTGAGGATCCAGGCCAGACACAGGTATACCGAAACACGTCGAGTGGTGAAGTTAACTCGGTAATGTATGGGCTGTACTACTGAATACCAGCGTTCAATAGCCATGCACGTGACAATGAAGACAGATACTTTACCAAGACAATACACAATATATTGAGAACCAATCACACGACAGAACACATAACCGCCAAGGCCTGGGGACACATGTACAGATGAGAGAGACATGATATAACCAGGGGTAACGCCGATAAACACACCTATGAAACACCATATATGGTCAATATAATAACAATAATAATAATAATAATAATAATAATAATAATAATAATAATAATAATAATAATAATAATAATAATAATAATAATAATAATAATAATAGTAATAATAATCTATATAAATATCTATCGTGGTTTACATCCTCGTGCTGACGTTGAACGCCTATATTTACCAAGAAAAGTTGGAGGTAGAGGATTGAAATCAGTTGAAGACGCAGTAAGAGAAGAAGAACTTGCATTAAATGATTACATCAAGAAGAACAAAGTTCTGTATGACATGGTCAAGGATACAACCGGAATCATCAAAGAAACTACAGAAACAAAGAAAGAATACCATCTTCGTAGAGAGAATGAAAGAATGCAGAGCTACAAAAGCAAGCCTCTTCATGGACACTACTTTAGAACTTGCGAAGAGAAGATAGACACAGAAAGCAGTTACTTGTGGATGACGAGAGGAGATTTGAAAATTGAGACAGAGGGGTTCCTAACAGCGGCGCAAGATCAAGCATTACCAGTAAACACTCTCAAGAGTATTTATGATACCATTTAATCGACACTTTGTCGACTTTGCAAAGAAAGAACTGAAACAGTAGAGCACCTAATATCTGGATGTAAGACTTTGGCTGCCGGGGAATATAAAGAGTATAAAGAGAGACATGATAGTGTCGCTAAGAACATACATTGGCACCTATGTGAAAAGCATGGAATGCAGAGTACAGAAAAGTGGTGGGACCATTCACCACAACCAGTAACAGAAAACGACCAAGTTAAAATACTGTGGGACTTTAATGTGTACACGGATAGAAAAATAACAGCAAAAAAACCTGATATCATAGTCATCAACAAAACAGAAAAGAAGGTCCAACTAATTGATATTGCTGTACCAGCGGACCACAGGGTTAATGAGAAAGAAAAGGAGAAGATCGACAAGTACCAAGAACTAAGAATAGAGTTAGAAAGGCTTTGGAAAAAAGAAAACAATGACAATACCAATTGTTATAGGTTCGTTAGGGGCCATTTCAAAGCAATTCAAAAACCACTTGAATAGACTAGATTTAGACAAGATCAGCATCATAGACATTCAAAAATCTGTACTTCTAGGGACAGCTCACATATTAAGAAAAGTGCTTCAGCTCTCAGGATCGGGTTAGATCTTGGGCTGTAATAAGCTACCAGCAACATTTTTTGTAAATGATTGTTTGTGAAATAAAGGAAGTAATAACAATAATAACAATAATAATAAAAAAATAATAATAAATAATAATGATGATTATGATAATAATAATAATAATAATGATAATAATAATAACAATAATAATAAAAAAATAATAATAAATAATAATGATGATGATGATAATAATAATAATAATAATGATAATAATAATAACAATAATAATAAGAAAATAATAATAAATAATAATGATGATGATGATAATAATAATAATAATAACAATAATAATAATAACAATAATAATAAAAAATAATAATAAATAATAATGATGATGATGATAATAATAATGATAATAATAATAATGATGATAATAATAATAATAATAACAATAATAATAATAATAATAATAATAATAATGATAATAATAATAATAATAACAACAATAATAATAATAATAATAACAATAATAATAATAATAACAATAATAATAATAATAATAACAATAATAATATAATAATCACTTTAATAATAATATAATATTAATATAAAAATATATAAAACTATCTAAAAAATTTACAATTTCGATTATATATAAATATACAAATTACAATGCATTCAATTTATAAAAAGGATCATCTAAGAATGTTCTGATCAAACTTATACAAACAAATAATACAGATCAGAATAATAATAATATAAAAAGATATAAAAATAAATAAAAGTCTAGCTTATTCGGGCAATAGCGTTATCGAGGGAAATGTCTACATTTGTAGTATCAACAGTTCTTCTTATTGACCTTGATCCTCTAAGGCATAGCAAAGCAGAGCGTATCAGTGCAAAGGAAACTTTGGCCCTAACCCATGACATCGTATTAGCATAGTTCTCTCCCTTCTTAATCGATATTAATTCAGCTAAGCGTTTATGGTAAGTCTTGCACTCAGTGCCCATTCCACCTGTTGTACTGAACACTAAAGGCGTAAACGTTCCTTGCTCCACCTCCATGACCCTGTTGGCATATTTGCGTTTCTTCTCATTCTCATGCTGCCTGTAGACTTGCTCAGGTGTCTGCTCACGGTAGGAGTCTGCATAAGGGTGGCATACCCGGACATCAAAGTATACAGACCTCTGTCGCTCCCAGAAACCTTTGGCGTGGATGTCAAGACGGGCGTCGGGGGATCTGTTCGCACCCCTGTTCAAAGTCTCTCCGGTTATCTGCTGAAGAACCGGCTCCACCTCTACATCCTTGCACACTGTGCTCAACAGCTCTGCTTCCAGATCACGAAGCTCATTGTGACGTTGTATCACGAAGCCGCCCCTCCTACAGATCATCGCATGGTCGACATCAAATATATCTCCACAGATGCACGTCTTCGGTATGTCGGAGATTTCCCAATTATATCTCATCTTGATGGCGTCTCTAAATTCTCGTTTGTTTAGATCGTAACCCAGATCTTTTATGGGTATTACAGTTAACCAGCTCGAAGCGCCTTTTTCCGACGTTAGTTCTAACGCTCTCAGAGATCTCGGTGTTAGATTGTTCTTGACCATCTCTTGTGTCTCCTTTAGAAGCTCGTTTTTCCTAGCTCCTGCCTGTAGTTTAGCAGAGCGCATATCTGCCTCATCTGGAGGTTGATGGTTTTGAGTCACAATGCGTTTTACCAGGGGTTCAGTGATGGTAACTGAGGCCTGGTATTCAAGAGATGACGATTCAGTTGGATTTGCGATACCCAGTCCGCCCATACGTACTGGGAGTGCAAGCAAGCCACGTTCGTCTGTAGTAACTTGATGCTCTGTGATGGCGGGAATCAGAACTTCAGTTAACGCACGCTCAAGTGGCTCAAGCAAGTCGGTAATATCAGGAAGTGTCCTTAAAAAATAGGTCCAGCGGTGACGTAGACCAGCGGTAAAGGCAGCGTAACTCGCCTGAGGTTGGGATATGGCGAACTCTGCAAGCTTGCTGATTTGGCGAACCCAGTCCTCAACTTTCTCTTCAACATATTCCTCTAGGAAAGACCTGGATCCGAGGACTGCTCCAAGGTGCTTGTGGCCTTCAGAAGTGATGTTGATCGCAGTATCACCAAACACCTTTCTTGCAGCGTTCTCTCTCTCGGGCTTGGTGATTAACCAGCATTTCTTCGCGTTAGGGAAGTATCCTAATGCTGGTCCACTTTTGGAAAGATCGTCCCACCACTTTTTGACGTCATCAAGCGAGCCACTTCCGGTTGCGTCATCCGCGAACCAGCACTGTTTGGTTGAGCTTGATAGTTGTAATCGTGTGATAAGTGGCTGAAGACTAATGGCGTACAGGCTCATAGCGAGCGGATCACCCTGCGTGGTGCCTTCAACAGATCGTAATTCTTGCCCGCCGAGAACAAAAAGCCGAGCGGGTTGTCTGTAGGTATTAATTGCATACGTAGCTACGGTTGGGCATAACACTCTGATATTGTGTAATGCTGCGGATCTGTTCAGAGCATTAAAAGCATTAGAGGCGTCGATCAGTAGGACGGCATCTGTTTCATCTGCTTCAAAGATGTTGCGCATTGCATGAATTGCAGCTTCGTTTCCACTTTTTAGCCCAGCGCATACTTGAAGTGAGCCACTTGCGTCGATGACATCAGATTTAGTTACTCTTGTCACGCACTTCCCAATAATCCTACGAAGGACTTCGCCAACTCCGATTGGTCGGACCGCGCCCTCTCCTTTGTCGAGTGGTATTAAGCGGTTAGATAATAATGCCTCGATACTGCTGGGATCAATGTACTCCGTACATAATCTTCTGGCCATTACAGCGACAGCGTTACAAAGATCTGCGCTTGACCTCTTGAAGGATTTGCAGGCAAGCAGTCTCCTAAATCCATTTGCATCTACCCCTGAGGGTCCCCCTGAACCCTTGGTCCTGAGCGCGGCATCTCGCGGCATCTCTCATTAGCATTTCGGCTTTGCTGTCTGTTTGGATTAAGATTTTCAACAATGGTTGCGCTTGAAATATTATTTAAAGCAATATTCGAGCTAGTGGACTCATCGACATCAGTATCATGTACATGTATATTGCTCGCTGAAATATTGGTGTCGATTTTCTCTAGTCTCGAAGCTTGGTCCCTCAGATTCTGGCTTTTAAAGGCAAGATGTGCATAGCCTTTCGCTTCCCACATCTCGGTCATTACTTCAATGTAGCCCTTTTTCCTTCCATTCCTATTTCTTGGAGCATTATTCGACGCAACCAAATCCTTCGCATTTGTTTTACATTCGAGGAGGTCCTTGTTCATTCGTTCCGTCCATTTAACGTTTCTAGTCCTTCTAGACATCTTATCTTGGAAGAGCTATTCAGCACACGTCCGCCATTTTACACGTCCGCCATGTATCCATAACAATAATAATAACAATAATAATAATAATAATAATAATAATAATAATAATAATTATAATAATAATAACAATAATAATAATAATAATTATAATTATAATGTTTAATACTTATATATTGTACATTTAAACATTTGAAATATTATCAAATGCGCAATATACAGATGTCGCTAATATTTCCATCTGTTACTTTTCAGTTCAACAATTATGAATTGTTTGATTCAAGAATCATGTCATTTGTAAAACAGTGCTCTCTCCGTAATAAGGTGACTATTTTTAATGTCCTCAGTATACAAACGATCATGTTGACATTAAAAAAAACAAATATCCTGTCATGATCAAACGCGCTTTGACGTGATGAGTAATACGCATGCGCGAGTCTTACCGGTCAACAAGTCCGTCAATGCTAAACTGAATATAAACACATTATAGGACCACCTCAACATATGACGGTTTCTAAGGATGACGTAGCATAACAAGCTGTTGCTAAGGAACGCTGTCACAGCGATGACGCCAAAGGCAACTTGAACAATGACGTGACCATGGTAATCACTTTCGTTACTATGGGAACTATTGGTTGACTGATTCATGTTTGGTTAACTGAAAAAGATTAAATACAATGTTTGACTTATCTACAAGCCTATACTACAGACAGATCAGCTTGTGGCTGTTTGACTTTTCTACAAGCCTATACTACAGACAGATCAGGCTTGTGGCTGTTGCATGGTTTTAGATATGGAAGCAGCTTATAAATGGGACAGGAGAATCCCTACAGAAATCTACGTGGTGTTAGATATGGAAGCAGTTTATAAATGGGACAGGAGAATCCCTACAGAAATCTACGTGGTGTTAGATATGGAAGCAGTTTATAAATGGGACAGGAGAATCCCTACAGAAATCTACGTGGAAAAGAAGCTGAAAGACGTATAAATGTCGTATACACTTTATTTCTGCCACTTTCAACAAAAAGACGTCGAGTTATAAAACCTTGATCGTCTTAGAAAGCCATTGGGGTTACGATGATAACATGATTACATGCCTTGCACTACTTACCTGTTGAACCAGCTTAGTTAGAACAACACAACGAAGTGGAACAGACTAGTGGAACAGACTAGTGGAACAGGCTAGTGGAACAGGCTAGTGGAATAGACTAGTGGAACAGGCTAGTGGAATAGACCGGCTCGTTGACTGACAGACTAGTGGAACAGACTAGCTAGTGGAAAAGCCCAGTGAACAGCTAACAGCCCTGTCTCTAGTTCTTATCAGGTGTGTAGCAGGTGAAAAGAACTGCAATCTAGAACTGACTAACAGATTAGCCAATCAGAACACAATAAACCTGCCGCAAATAAAGTCCACTGATTGGTTAGTTCTGCTGAAAGTGTTTGTGTTTGTCTCTGCATGACAAGTAAAAAGCTTTTAACGGCATGAACCAACACTTTAGGTTCGACAAATAAACCAGACAACACTTGAACGTGTTTGATTACTTTCATAATTTAATACGATATGACGAAACCGAAAATGACAACTGAAAACCGAAACATGTTGTATATTGATATATTCTAGTTGTGTGTCTCTCTTGTGTGTATGTTAACTAGTTGAATTATACCGTGGTCAGTATAGGCGTAGGCGGAGTGCTTTAATTGTTCTCGAGTGTTTGAAAACCCAATGAAGCACGAAGCATAAGTGTTTTAATGACTTCTTGCCAACCAGTTTATCATAGTTCAAATGTTTCACAGGGTTTCCAAATGCATGCACGATATAGAATAAGACAATCTGGTTGTCTGAAAAGTTTATCAATGATTAATGAGTTTGAGAACTAGGGATATAACCGAAACGAAGTAGAGTTATTATTATCCACTGATACTAGCTCGTGTAGAATGAGGCAAATAGTTGTTTATTATAAAAACAAATATATTTATTTCGAAAAATAAAAAGAACCTGCTATTTTCAAAGCGGATAAAACTGTTTATGTCATGTAAGGGGCGCTAATCGATGTTACTGGTTATATCGACAAATGGTCAGAAGTTCTCTAACTAATCAGCGTGCTGAATTATCACCTGCTTATCTATAAATACACACTTGATCCTCCGTTGCGGCAACTCTTAGTTTAATATGGTGCACTAGAGCTAGTTATGTTGAAGCATACATGCTGTGCATCATAAGTAAATTTGGCTGTTCTCAGTAAGTCGGTAATATTTGCACAAATGGGCGCTTCCTCCTTTCAAATCGACTTTAATAAAGACAAAAAACAACAATATCTTTTACCGTATCTTTACAGCCAATATATATACGATCTGTAGTAAAGGCAAGACCCAGTGTTGATTTTTACTTGACATGCTATTTATTTCATGATAGGCACAGCCATGCTCACAGACAAGATGTCAAAATACTGTCAACTATGACGTAGCAGTTAATACTCTAATGGGATTGGTCTAATCGATCCATGACGACATGTATGCATATGAGTAATAGTTACTGGCATGTTTCGTGTTTAGATGATGTTCATCGTTGTTGGTGTGTAGACTTTTGACATTTATCTAACATATAAAACTCGATAACAACATCTTTTCTACTAGCAAAGTTGTACAACTACTTGCAACATGGCGGCAACAGCGTTGAAAGTTGCGTTCGGTATGATAGCTGTTCTTGCATTAACTTGCAATGGTCTGTTTTGTGTGGTCCTGTTAATGAATCGTCGCATGTTGAACACGGCCTGTAATATTCTTTTGTTCAGTCTTGCAGTTACGGATATGTTAACAGGTATGTGATAAAGGAAATCACACATTTTAACTTACACAATGTTGTATCTAGATATCACGAAAAAACGCAAGGGACTTGCCCTAACAGGACTACATGCAACACACGATAGTCTTGGGCTAAAGAACCCTTGTTAAGCGAGAAAACTAACAACACAAATGACAACAATGTTAAAGCGCTTTTAAACCCTTAAACCAGTGTTGATTAAAGGCTATAAATAATTATTATGGTTTTGTTTCGCTTTCTAAAGACAGAACGAAAAAGATCCATTGTGTGAAACAGTTCATTATGGAACCAACGGAAACGCATTATAGTATTTTTCACAATAAAATCTCAAAATTTGCAGCTGAATGTAGCCTACCTGCTAAATACAAAGAATCGCTATTTAGTTTTTTCATTAGTTTTCACTTCACCCATGCAGTGTTGATAGAATGATTGCTCGATAAACTTACTCTGTTCACCTGTTTTTACTTTCTATACAAATGGAAACTAGCGAGAAAACTAGTATATCGTTGTTCCTTCTCTATAGTCTTTTTTATTACTTAAAACGAATTCAAATATATACTTTGTTGATTGAATAAAACACTGTCCCGAGAGTGAATGAAATAATTAAAGTTGTGATAATTCATTAAAAAAAGATCCATTCAGTTAATTGTCAAGAAAACAGCTTTTTTGGCAAATATCCCCTCGGCCAAGTAATATTGACATAAGAGGTCTTAATATTAAAATGCGCAGTGAGTCGAGCGAAGATTCCGGTAATAAATCACAAATTTCATTTGAATTGCCTATGAAAGCTATCATCCAAACGATTTTCAAGATTTAATCTCTTGATTTAGAATTGTTATCGGTGGTATAATAGCCTTTACGTGTATAAACAAACCACTGCCAAAGAATGACATCTACACCAAACTTGTCAGGACAAGCAAACACATCTTAAGGCGATCATAACAGCAATGGAAAGATATTTACCATTTTAGAATGAAATACAATTTGAAAATGGGAATTTGATAATCGACAATTAGACATTTCTCTTTGTAGTATGCCGATGAAGGAGAGCCGGTAGAAAATATATTTTAATAGAAGTGGCTAAATATGTCAACCATATTGTCCTTCTATAAACTGAGGTAGATATACGACCGTAGTCTGTACGATAACTGTTTTAAGCATGACCAATCGATATGTTTTCACTCGATACTATCTTAATTTACAAGAACTATTATAAATATGTGACCGCAGTCTGTAGGATGGTAGTTTTACAAGTATGACCAATCGATATGACTTAAGGAAAAACACGAAAACTAGCGAGATACTATCTTTACAAGAACTGTTATATATATATGTGACCGCAGTCTCTAGGATATGATTGCTGTTTACTGGTTCTAACACTAAGACTACAACACGTATTAGAATGACTCGCATGCAGCTATTTTTCTCCAATTAACTCACCTTGCACCATTTAATAGAAACTTAGAAAGTCTCTCCCATACATCACTTATTAAGTGACAAAAAACAACTGGTGTTATTAATGTGTAAAGATTTCAAAAGAAATCAAGTGTTTTGCACGGTTTGTTAAATATGCACTTGAATGGAAGGAAATGTTAAAATTGAGTCAATATCAGTGAAAATAACATGTTTGGATTAAGTTGGATTTTCTTCTCTTCTCTTCTCTTCTCTTCTCTTCTCTTCTCTTCTCTTCTCTTCTCTTCTCTTCTCTTCTCTTCTCTTCTCTTCTCTTCTCTTCTCTTCTCTTCTCTTCTCTTCTCTTCTCTTCTCTTCTCTTCTCTTCTCTTCTCTTCTCTTCTCTTCTCTTCTCTTCTCTTCTCTTCTCTTCTCTTCTCTTCTCTTCTCTTCTCTTCTCTTCTCTTCTCTTTCTTCTCTGCTTCTCTTTCTTCTCTTCTCCTCTCTTCTCTCAATGTATTTATATATAATAACCTGTTAATCATATCGATAACAGTGATATAAAACTAATACATTAAAAACCCTAATAATTTTTCCCATCAGGCATCAGTCTTTTCGTTACACCCAACTATATCATTGGACCAAATGATATAAGTATCCCAGAAGGCATAGCAGGTGATTTATTCTGTCGACTTATTTACTCGCAATGCATGGTGTTCACGTTAGGTATTGTGTCTGTGTATACTGTAACATGTATGGCGGTAGAAAGGTGGTATGCAGTCTTACGACCTCACAAGTAAGTACACACACACACACACACACACACACTACTAAAGATTTATTGAATGAACAGCTACCGTAGTTACTCAACAAACGCCGCGGCGCTTAATAAATTTTTCTCTTTAAATCTCACTGTCCCCTTTTTGATCAGAACTACAGATATTGGGGACATAACTTAATGGGCGAGCAGTGAAATATAATTACTTTGAACTGAAGAATATAGCCTTTGGTAAAAATTTATTTCCAATGCTGTTCTAGAGTAGCATTATAGCCTTCAAGTGCGGCGTTTATTCGAGGGCGGCGCTTATTCGAGTAAAACGGTACTGATACGTCTTCCTAAGTGGTTTGTTCTTTTTTTTTTGTAGATACAAGCTGGTGTTTTCTAAAAACAAGAAATACGTGTATGTTGGGCTAGTCTGGGTTTTATCATGTCTGCTTAACTCTCCCCATGCCCTTGAAATGGAGCTGTCAATCAACAATGCTTCCCAGCCAGAGTGTGTATGGGTTACTACCATAACCAATCAACAGACAAGATATGCCGTAGCTGTCTTGGAATTCCTGGGAAAGTACTTTCTACCAGTCCTCATAGCATGTGCAACGTTTATCAGTCTTATGATGACTGTCAAGAAACCCAACAATTTGTTTCTAGCTCACCATGGCAACGCCGGTGTTCGTCTACTGCGCATGTGCACCTTTACTGCTTTCGTCCTGGCAATCTGTTGGTTTCCAAACCAGTTTTATTACCTGTTATTTAAGTTTAACTTGACCTATCTGAACGTTCCGTGGCATCACGGGACTGTCGTGTTGTGTATGTTTAATTCATGTGTGAATCCATGGGTTTACTGTGTAACAAACAAGACATACAGAAGAAAGTTCGTTAGCCTTCTATTGAAATGTTTCCCTAAGATGAGTGAGGGCGTGGACGCGACTACTACAGGATCAGCAGCATTTAAGACTGTCACTGCTAAAGATGCTACACTACGATCATCTGCGTCTTGTATTCTTGAGAAAATTAACAATTATGATAATAAAGCTGTCGCCAAAACAGACGATCTGCAAATCGTTGAGCTATCCCACCAAAAGCCCCTTGAAGATCAACCTGATACACAGATTGGACGTATTTGTAGTCCGCCATTGTCATAGTCAAGATGGAAGCTACAACCTGACACACATATCGACTACAACCACAGCTAGATATAACAAATATATAACAACAAATATAACAATATAAGCACTTGTCTCGATGGCAGAAGAGACAACTATATATATCTGAAATAAAGAAAACGGCAAGCATTACGTGTTGGATTTGAGCTGTATAAAACCAACTCATAATCCTTTGTAATCTCATATTTTGTTTGTAAAAAGTAAGTAAAAAAAAGTCTGTATCATTATTTTACACAACATTAAAATGTAACCACTCTAAAAAGCCATAGAGGGCCACCTCTGCTATATCCTGGTAAAATAAAGTGTTTTATAAAGTTTGTATTCATCTATGATGGAACACGGCCCTTTGCAATACCGCTTTTACCACCAGCGTAGATCAACCACATCATTTATATTAAATACAGATATACTGACAAACACCCAGCTAACAGTTGAAATCAAGCTGTTTTGTGAAGGAGTATCACCACCGACTGTACGATACACAAAAATGATGTTTAACTTTTCTGACGTTTCGAACTTTTAGCCCTTCATTTGAGTAAAAATAAAACGAGAAAAGAAAACCGTTTTTCGTTGATCAGTAGGTGATAAGCTGTTCTATTGCGGAAAATGATAATTAGTAGTTTACATCTAATTAATTGGTAATCTATTGAATATTTGGCAATTAACCTACAATTTATCATTAATACTATTGTATCCTACGCATATCAAACGATCCCGAATGAGACTCACAGACGCATATGTAAATGGACATCACAAACAAAATTGGACTAAGAATAGAGCTTTGAAATAATAGTCACAGAGAACTGGTTATTTATTGTTTCTACTTCAACAAGCCAGATTTAATTAATTAATCAACATCGATCTAACTATAAAAAAAACTACCTTGGACCCAGTATAGACCCCTGTGTAACACCCTGGTAACTAAAACCAATGACAACTGTCTGTTTTTTGTTTTGTACTTTTTTCGACAGTGAACGTCAACAAGTCAGAGTATAATTAATCATAATCCATCCTTAATATCATAAAATTACTACTACTAATAATAATAAACAGTTCTGAGGCACCACAACTAGATCTTGGTGCCTTTACAAAAGATAATTCAATTCAATTTTTTACAATATAACTAAATTAAAACTAATATAGATAGCAATATATACAAATATATAAAAAGGTCTATAGGTTAAAAAGATGATTCTGAAGTCCCTTCTTAAAAACACCCAGAGAAGGGGAATGTCTTAAATGTGTTGGTAGAGTGTTCCAGAGGCGCGGTGCGCACACGCTGAAAAGGCTCTTGCAGCGTAGTTCTTAGTTCTGAAGTTTGGGGTCTTGAGTTCAAGGTTGTGTTCAAAATTGGAGCGTAAGAGACGAGTTGGTTTTTGCTTGTTGAGGAGTTCAGAGATGTAGTTCAGTGGTGAAAAGGCCTTGTATGTTATGACTAGTATCTTGAAGATAATACGCTTATCAATCGTTAGCAGCTTTCGAAGTACTGGTGTGATGTGATCTACTACCAACAAATGATTAGAATATACACAGAGTTATGAAATGTCCAATCTTTGTGAGAAAAACGGATTATTCTGTGATGCAAATAATCCTTTTTTATTGCTCTAATGCCAATAAACAACGCCAGTGATTGACAGAGAAGTCAGATAACCGTCAATGCAAGACTTATATTGAAATACATAAATAGTCAAAACAGTCGATGCTTACGTCAGCTAAAAATCGGATCACGTGATCGCTGACTGATGATAGAAGATAATAGAATAATTACTAAAATAGAAAGTGTCCTAACACAACTTAAATAGAAGAGCTGTTTCATTATTACATGTCAATCATAGATTGGCGGCTCCTCACAGTATACATGAATAAAAACTGACTGCTTGCCAGAGAACAATTTCCTCAAATACACACAACCAACAAAGGTAAGATGTTGAAAATGCCATCTGCTTGACAACCTTGTTGAATCATTTGATCAACGAATACCCCTGTGAGAGACTTAAACCAAGGGCACCAGGACAAACAACACAGTTCGAATACCCTGTGAGAGGCATTGAGAGGCATAAACTTATAAAACATACAACCACAAAGGCAACGAAAAAAGTGAAAGTAGACGGATAAAAGTGTCATATACTAAAATCATCTGTATGTGAAGGGCGAGTAATTTAATGAAATGTTTGCTATTTCTCACTGCTAGCCGGATGTATATGTCAATATTCAACTGAACATGGGATGTATTTTATTGTATCTATTCAGGCAGGCTTAAAGCACGGTTAAAGAAATTATCACTAAAAAAGATAACCTCACTACATCAGTCTACAGCAAATAAGGTAATAGCTTTTGTTCCTTACTTCAAAATATGTTAAATTACGTGTTAGGGCAAATTTGAGACGTGTTGGGAAAAATGAAGTCTTATGTACACAAACATGTGGTGTGTTTTACACAGAAAACTCTATTCTATTCATTTAATATAGCAGTACTGGTAGAAATGACAAAAACACTAACAATCACAACAATAACAGAACAATACAACAACGACAACTATAACAGTAAGATGTTGCCCAACATTGCCCAACACTGCGTAACCTAGGTTATCTAATATCTTCAATATAAAAAAACAAGTTATTTTCTTCTTCTTTCGTGTTTTTTTTTTTCATCAAAAACATCTAGAATATTCCATGGAAGATTTCCGGCATTGATTTTGTTCGTAATCTTGCTGTAATTGTTGTGAAACAAATTATTTTCGTTAATTATACAGATTTGTTAATGGGGAAGAGGAAATTAGACTCATCAAGATGTCTTAGCATAATCGATTCGAATCGGTCTGGACGTGCGAAAGACCCTGAATGCCATACCCATTCCTTACACAGACAAAAATCTGCTAATCGGTCAAGCCTGGTTCACACGAGCATCATAATCATAAGCAAGAAAACAAAATGGGGAATTAGAAAACAAAGACCAAAATGTTTCCTTTTCT
Source organism: Metridium senile (assembly GCA_949775045.1). Classification (NCBI taxonomy): domain Eukaryota; kingdom Metazoa; phylum Cnidaria; class Anthozoa; order Actiniaria; family Metridiidae; genus Metridium; species Metridium senile. Next base: position 17,416,866 of record OX459105.1, read on the forward strand.
AATTTCATTTGTTTTGATTACGACGCAGTGTGAACCAGGCTTTAATGCCCAAAGTGTCATGAGAGTTGTCCATATATATAGACCACTTTCATTTATAACATAGGCAAGTAGAATCGCGCGCTCTGATTGGCTTATTTTCTATTGACAAGAAATGGATATCCCATAGAGATATCCCATAGAAATTGAAATGAATGTGAGGCTTTCAAGTTCGCTATTGCAAATTTTTACTTTTTTTTGCGACAAAAACAAATTAAAATGGCCGCATTGGACGACAGCAACGACTTTCCTGTTTTGCTTTCGAGTATTTGAAGAAAATTTTGAGCCAGTGGAGGAAAAAGGCGAAAAACTTCGAGAAAGGTCGACCAAAACCTACAAAAATTTGCAAATAGGTGGCGAGCATTGGTTGTTTTTGCATTCATTTTAATAAGCAAAAGTTGAAAAAATCAAATCAGATTGCATAAACTCCAGAGAGAATACACAAAAGGGTATTATTTTAATTCTCTAAAGAATATAAAGCTCGTTCACATACCTCGATAATAGTTGAAAACAATAGTTTTAGTTTTTATCTTTCCTTGTAAACAACACGGCGGTGAGTTGAGCTATCTTTTGCTGAGAGATATGTTTTTCAGTTACTTTTAAAAAGTTGTAGTAAAATTCACGATAAGTTTTTCTACAAAGTTAACAACGTTTTTGAAGTCAGGAAGTGTTCTTGTCTTTCTTTGTCTGCATACAAAAGGTTAAAAAAATCTTGGAAAAGGCCGTTTTTTCTCGATTCAAAGATTTGTCAGCGACCATCATGCTTTCATGTCTTTCATCTTCTTCATTAAGTACGACACAGATAGATTAATTCCTTCAACAGTTGACGGTGATTTCGTTTAAAGTTCTTATTATTGTTTATCGAAAAATAAGCGTTTTCAAAGGCTCTTTTGCTCGATGCAAACGTCTACAAGACGAATTTCAACTCGTTTCAACATCCATTGTGGCTCACTTCAGTTCGTGTCAGCTAAAATCCTTTGTAAAACTTGTTTTTTGTTTCTTGACTTTCTTTGATGTCTTTGATGTAGAGGTATAAACAAAAGCCTTTGTCTTTAAACTATCTTTGATTTGGAATGATGAAGAAAGCTGCCATAATTTCAATATTTTGGCATTAAAATCACTGTAGGTTTGTCGAAGCATGCAGCCGTCACAGGCATGATGAATGAAAACCGGTTTCTGACAACCCGCTCTTTTTCAGTAAAACTACTGGGAAGCCATTTGAAAGCAATGTACGCGCGTCGTTAATTAAATTAAAACAATATTACTTTTTTATCGAAAATAATTGTGATCATAACATAAAAATCTTATTAACTGAGCTTGGTCGGTCTGTACAGGAGAATCTTAGCTTGACCTTGGTCGGGTTCTCATTGCGTTCGGTCTGTTCTTTCCGACTTCACCCGAGATTCTCCTGTACAGACCTCCCGCTCGGTTAATAAAATTGTATTATTTTACTGAATTTTACTATGTTATAAAAGAAATGGTCGATAATTAGCGTGCGTATATCCAGTTCTGAAAGCACTCTGGTAGCTAGAGTCGCACTCGGCTAAAGCCTCGTGCGACTCTTACGCTACCATCGTGCTTCCAGAACTGGATATACGCACGCTAATTATCGACCATTCCTTTAAAATACCATAATATGTACCGGAAAATGATTTTTCAAATAAACAGATATTTTAATATTTTAGCACTGTCATATGAAAGAACCACCTGAAATAGGCATGTTTTGAAGGTTTTGATGCTCTGGCTAAAATACCAAAGAAGTTATGCTCAATGAAAAATGTAGATGTTTGTATTTAATTTTCTGCTGAGGCCTTTGATGGCTCGTTTTGGTGTTTTCCTGATTTTTCAAACTGTTATAGCTTCTTGCAAATTTAATCGTTTTTTTTTTTCAAACTTTCACAAGTTATTGTTATGGTGAATGTCTATCATATGATAGCTTTTTTTTTCTTAAAACATCATTTTTTGTTTTTTCAAAAATTATGAAAATTAGTGGCGGCCATTTATATGAAAGTCGTCAACTCGCCCAGTATGAAATACAAAACCAATCTGAAATCATGCTGTTGGTCTGTTTTCATATCTCACAGTATTTGGCAAAAATTTCATTAAATGCTTATGTAATTACAGCTAGTTACAAGCGCTAATTATAACTAGTAATGACTATAATAATAGGTATATATGTATATAACTACTAATAGTTCTATATATACATTATGAAATAGGTATATATTTATATAACTACTAATAGTTCTATATATACATTGTATGTTTATTTTTATGTATACGATAGCCAATAAAATGAGATTCTATCGTTAAGGAACATGAACAACACCTCGTTCATCCCGATCCCTACCATGTCCTATCGTCAAGCTAGTGAGCAACATGTCGCTCTACGTATTGGTCTTGGTATCATCGCCTTCCTTGCCTTTACTGGAAATGGTTTACTGGTCATTATGTTTGTTAAAAACAGACACGTTTTACTGAGGACACCATACAGTTTCTTTATTCTTAGTTTGGCTGTTACTGATATGACTACAGGTGATTGAATAGTCTTGATTTGATCTTTTCAACTGATACAGTAATTTAAGCAGCTCAGTGCAAAATAGTAGCCGAGTTAGTCTTCTCTAAAATTGATACAGTGATTGAATGGTAGCTGAGTTAGTCTTCTTTAGATTTAGTTTATCGTTCCAATTGATAATAAATACAACACACAACCACATTATGTCATGTTTATCTTGTTGGTTGGATGTACGTTTATAACATTGATGATGTTCTGTTTAGGTATCAGCCTCGTTCTCACGCCGGCCTATATCGTTGGTACTTATAACTTCCCTATCCCAAGTGGCTTTGCGGGTGAACTGTTTTGTCGTATTGTAGCGTCATATTTCTTGGTTTTCTCTCTTGGAATTGTGTCTGTATTCACCATCACGTGTCTAGCACTTGAAAGGTAACAAACTTTACAGTCATAAACACAGTGGTCAAACGAGTACGCATGCGTGGCAAAATATTCACAGCAGTAAATTTACCAATCTCGTCCCCATTCGCCGCTAGCTCTTACTGCGCATTCTCGACGAGCTATCTTGGCTCTGGTATACTCAAAATCGGAAACCCAGAATCTGGGTATTTTTGCACTGCGCATGTTTGAATAAAATCCTTCAACCTGATTGGTTGCTGATTGGTTGCTACTTCGCAATAGGAGGTTAATAATAGAATTTCTGTGGGAATATTTGTCTTCGCAGACGTTATTGATAACAGAATGAAATCACATTTTATGTTAAATTATAAATATACATTTAATTATATAATATCTTGATCGAACCACTGGTAGAAAATGCTTTTATAGGCTTAAAGAATTAGAAAGGATTTTGATGAGAATATAGCGAGTCAGTGGCCGCAAGTTGAAGTAAAATCACAGTCGTTATTTACGGGTCAATGATTACACATTTCAAGTCAAGAAAAATATCAGATTACGCGAAGAATTCTGAGAAATCTAGGTATGACAACAGTTCTTGATGATTAACTTTCCTTACCCCGTATTCAGGTTGTCTATATTAGCAATGTTCTGATATATTTTCGGATTCGTTGGGAATCGACCGTTATTTTTGAACTTCCGGTTCATCGCTTTGTTTTCTCTAAGGACCAATCATGTGGCCGGATTCAGTTGGGTAAGCCAGAGACAAGATAGCTCGTCGAGAATGCGCAGTAAGAGCTAGCGGCGAATGGGGACGAGATTGTAAATTTACCATTGTTAACATTTGTATTTTTGTTTATATTTTGAGAAAAAAGCGACAAAAGTCGTATACACTCCATCGTTTTTTTATAGAGTCCGTGCGAATGTCAGATTTGTGTGCTGGGTCATTTTACTTGTTGTTTTTTTTGCACGCATGCGCACTCGTTTGACTACCCAACCCCCATTAACTGGGGAAGCGAATGACGTTTTTCTTTCTCTTATCGATCATTTCCCTTCCCTCCACTTCCCTCCCTCCCTCCTTTGCCACTAAATTCTCCTGAGACCTTGTGTTATTTGTTTATAATTTTGTTTGCTTGTTTAAGATGGTTCGCTGTAGCTCGTCCAGCCAAATACAAAGCAAGTTTCAAGAAGAGTCGAGTAGCAATAATTCTATCTCTTGTGTGGCTTTGTTCTTTCACTCTCAATGTTCCTCAGATGTTCGAGATGAAACTAGGTCCCAGTGGCAGCTGTGTTTGGGTAATTCTAACCGAGGGGAGCCTGAGACAAGTGGTTGCTATTATCGAGTTCAATGGCAAGTTTTTCCTTCCACTGGTAGTGACGTCAGTAGCGTTTATTAACCTTGGTCTTCGAGTACGTCATTCACCTGCATTGTTTAAAACCAATCACGGTAGTGCAGGTATTCGTCTACTGCGCATGTGCACTGTCACAGCTGTCGTTCTTGGCATTTGTTGGTTCCCAAACCAGTTTTATTACCTGTTATTCAAGTTTGACGTGACATTGATGGATACTCCTTTACATCATTTCACAGTGATAATGTGTATGGGGAATTCATGTGTTAACCCATTTATCTACTGTGCTACTAATAAATCATATCGACAAAGGTTTTTCCAGTTGCTATGTCCTTGCTGGAAACATGATGTTGGACCGTTCGACGGACAAAGTAATTCATTCCAACCAAATAACAGTTCTTCATTGGCAACACAACAAAACCGTGCTATGTCTCTCACTAATGTCGCTTAAGGACAATGACATTTGATCTCGACTATACTTGCATAAAAGAAACATCGAAGTAAAACGTTCACCTTCGCCGGTTTTGTAAACAGACATTCCTATTGGCTGAATCAGTCAGAAGCTAAACAAATAAAGCTGCCAGCTTCTAAACCAACATTAAATTCTACCATTCTTGTATTCTACGCGATATCCAAGAAAATGAAAACAGTAATCTTGGTGATTTTACTTGGAATTGTAGTCGGTTGTGAAATGCAACATGGTCAGTAAAAACTCCTTTGTAATTAAGATGATTTTTTTTATCTTCACAACTATACAACCATGATATAAATAGCTTTGATATATCACTGATTATAGAAAAAGAACACGATGAGTTTGCTGATGAGATCGAAGTGAATCAAAGTGAGTCTATTGTAATGTCATTGTTAGTAATATAACTATCTATATAATCTAATGGATCTATCATATTTACCAGGAGATGTAATGTCATTGTTAGTAATATAACTATATACTCTAATATCATATTTACCAGGAGATGTAATGTCATTGTTAGTAATATAACTATATACTCTAATATCATATTTACCAGGAGAAGGGGTCGATGATGGGCTATTTGAAGGAGATTTTATGATGGAACCAGAAGAACTTGAACAGCTTAAAAGAGAATGGAATACCAATAATAAACGTGACTTGTAATAGTCGATAATAGTTCAATGTATAACAATAAACTATCGGTATATCACTACTCGCAGTATTTTAACTATCTTTTATTATTTGCTTATTTTCTAACATTTACATTTACATTAGAAACAAACCAGTTACTTTATATGGAAAGTATATACCAGAGTATTTAAGCCTCGAATAGAGGGACTGCTCTGATATTGGTGCTTTACGAATAGACTTTGTATCGTGACCTACACTGACTACTGCATGTGATTAGATTTTATACTGTGACGTAATTGACATTAAAAGTTTACTTATAGGCTTAAACTATGGCCAATGATAAATATACTGTGACGATAAGGCTATTATGACCAAAGATTAATACTGTGACGCAATTAACATTATAAGGATACTTGACTTAAACTATGACCAAGGTTTAATACTGTGACGTCAACATTATAAGACTACTATGACCAAGGTTTAATACTGAGACGTCAACATTATAAGACTACTATGACCAATGGTTAATACTGTGACGTCAACATTATAAGACTACTATGACCAATGGTTAATACTGTGACGTCAACATTATAAGACTACTATGACCAATGGTTAATACTGTGACGTCAACATTATAAGACTACTATGACCAATGGTTAATACTGTGACGTCAACATTATAAGACTACTATGACCAATGGTTAATACTGTTGTTTATATTTGTACATCCTTCTGACACATTCCAAGATTCTCTACACCAAGACCAGTGTCCAGTCCACCTACGATCGTTCTCGGTTTTGCATTTTGTGATGGTTGCCATGACGCCCGTCTAACTTCCCACGTCTGTACAAAAGGTACAATACTAGCGAATTCTCTTCGATAATGTCTGTTGCTAAGGCAGTATAGCCATGGGTTAATGCAGGAGTTAAACATACCCAGTAAGTTAAATACCCAGTAACATATGTCAGGCAACTCCAACACCTTAAATACCCTGAGAACAAAAAACGTCTCGGTAGGAAACCAACATACTGTCAAAAAGAATGCAGCTAACGCGCACATGCGCACTAGACGTTTCTTGGCTCTGACGTCATTGTTTTGGCAATTTAGTTTATTACGCGATAAATTAGACCAAATATGGGCAAAGGAACCCCATGAGACAATGCTTGGTATGTAAAACGTGACGATCACGTGAACAAGAATAAACACTTTATGAGTGCTGCGACTATACGGAGGTTTGTTCCAGGCACAACGGCCATTCTCCACCTTGGTAATGAATAAACCAAGACATTCTGTCACGGCACTTGTTGCCCAAATAAGGGCAATGTAACCAAGGAGACGGCGTTTACCAAAAGCTATCTTGTATTTGATTGGTTTAATGATGGAGTACCATCGATCAACGGCCAGGCACATGACGGTAGCATTGGAAGCTTTACCAAAACAAAACACAAAATACGTTGAAAAGATTATACGACAGAACACCTCACCACCGTTACCATGGAGACGAGGAAAAGACTCTTGAGGGACAACATATCGAGGAGTAATAAACAAGAAGATACCTGCAATAACAGGAGCGTGGTTAGTACTCCATACTGGAGCGAAATGTATTCGATACTGCAATATTATGTAAGCGACAAGAAATAACGAGACTTTGTCTAGCTATTAAAAGGTCTATATTACCTGTGAGTAAATCAGCAATAGCAAGATTAAAGATAAGAATGTTGTACGTCTTACTCAACATAGATCGTCTTCTTAACATTACAATACACAATAACATATTCCCAACCACAGACAAACCAGCAACGATTCCAAAAAACACACGCATTGTAGAACTGGCATCTGGCACTACTGTTGGACTCCTCAAAGTGGTATTATTCATCTAGAAGTAAACACAAAGAACATATCGATGAAATGAAAACGGCTCCTGCAACCTTGGCATGATGGATATATCTTAAAATGATTTGATCTTGTGTTAACAGTTCATTTGCTTATAAACAGAGGTTTCTTTATTGTAAGTCAGTGAATACAATATGGACATACAATGGATGGACAATGCAGCCGACAACAGCTGCTCAATGTGAAATCTCTTGATCTTTAAAACAAACCATTATATTGATCGCTTTAGTTTTAGAAGCCAGTTTAAACTATATGAAATCAATATAGTAATATATACTGCACCGATTCTGATTAAAACTGATCAGGTTTTCTGACGGTAAAACTAAGATCAAAAGAAGCCAGTTTACATAAGGTAACTATAAAATACAACGAAAGAGGAAAGGATTAGCAAACATGTCAAGGTTGTCGTTAACAATGCTTTACCTTGAATAGCAAGCACTATGTGTATCCTTGGGTTAAAGATGGACCGATACCGCGATGATGGTGTAAACCAAGGATCAAGTACCACCAAGTAACATGTTTATTTGTTATATATGTTTAAATGTACACAAGAAGTGGTCCAGCTGCACCGATTCACCTATTTCCGACAGCTCAGTTACTAAAATAGAAAGAATCATTTTGATTGGAAAACTAGCAAGGCGGTAGTTAACACAGTAATAATGTATTAGTTATGAATGGACAATATCATATACAAGAAGAAATATTTCTCTCCATTAAGCTTTAACAAAGAATTGTCACGATTTAACTCAGATTCAAGCTTTAGTATTGCTCACAATAATATAAGGAGTTTAAAAAGAAATTTTGAAGAATTTCAAAATCAAATATTAAGTGACTTAAATATAGAATTTAGCTTAATTGGGATTACTGAAACTAGAATTTGCAATTCTGATAGTACTGAGTCAATACCCACGTTACCTGGCTATTGTTTTGAATTTGAACCAACACCTCTTTCTGCAGGAGGTGTTGGGTTCTTTATAAACAATAAACTTAGCTACAGAATAATTAATCGTGCATCAAATATTCATTTCCAAGCTCTTTGGATAGAAATTCTGAATCTAAAAGCTAAGAATATTATTTGTGGTCTGGTTTATCGACAACATAACAATGCAGAGGTCTTTCTTGAATATCTTTCAAATACGTTAGAGGACATTAGCTGTAGTAATAAGGATATATTCCTTATGGGTGATTTTAACATAGATCTTTTACATTATGAAACGTGTTCATATAGTAAGACTTTATTTGAATTAACACAAAGTCTCTCTCTTTTTCCTACAATTGATAAACCCACGAGGGTATATGGCAATTCGGCCACTTTGATTGACAACATATTTTCGAACGACTTGAATAGTTTTCAGATAAGCGGTAACATTGTTTCTGATGTTAGTGATCATTTTATTCAAATTTGCATATCTTCTTCCAACATAAACAATTGCTATTCCACTCAACATAGCACTAAAATAAGAGACTACTCTAAATTAATTTGTTATTGATTGTCACCTTATTTAAATAACTTAAAATAATTGTAAATTTAATTATTATTTGGATTTGTCATGTAAACCAATTTAAATATTTAAGTATTGCTACCGCCTCGAATAGTTTTTGAGAACTAACTGCGGATAGTAAGCCAACTCGCGGGATAAATGATCCATTTGTGAATGTGTAATTTGGATTATATTTAACAATTATTTCCCGAGATGCATATCGAGGGATAATAAACTGACACATGGTCGAAGTTATTAGTTTACTTAATACTGATATCAATCGAGACTGGGAGAATAATTCATTTGGTATAAACACACAGCCGGATATTTCAAAAATAGAAATAAACACTCTTTCAAATTAAAACTTTATATTTATAAATAGTCCGAAGGTCTCGAACCAATCATCCTCGGGAACCCAGGGGTAATCTTCTGTCGCTCGTTTCTCGCTCCCGGAATAAATACCCCTGGGAACGTAGTAACCATTCAAAGAAAGTCGTTAAATAAGTTTGCATTTTGACTTCCGGAACAAGCTCCAACAGACTACGTTCCCAGGGGTATTTATTCTGGGAGCGAAAAACGAGCGACAGAAGATTACCCCTGGGTTCCCGAGGATACGAACCAATCAATGCACGAGAGTTTCTATAATCACCTGGGTATTTCATTTGACTAAAGTATGGTATTGCTAACTATCTTCTCTATCAAACTGGTGTGACGTGCTTGTCCTTTACAACACGACATATATTGAGATAGAAAGCTAAACCAGGCTCGTGGGGATCACATGCCTGGGAATGGGGATCACAGTCCGAACCAGCTGGAATCAGGGATCTCAGAACAGAGATCGTATGAATAAATTCAGGGATCAGAACTTTTTAGTGGGATCAGGGATCAAAATACGCGAGCTTTTGGAATCAATTATCAAACTTTTGTATAAAAAATCGGGATCAATCACAAGAAAACATCCCTCGTTACGACCGTGCATTTATTCACACGATCCCTCTTCTGTTATCCCTGATTCCAGCTGGTTTAGACTATGTTATCCCAGGCATTTGATCCCTGATCCCACATCACTATACCCTGGCATGTGATCCCTGATCCCACATCACTATACCCTGGCATGTGATCCCTGATCCCACATCACTATACCCTAGCATGTGATCCCTGATCCCACATCACTATACCCTAGCATGTGATCCCTGATCCCACATCACTATACCCTGGCATGTGATCCCTGATCCCACATCACTATACCCTGGCATGTGATCCCTGATCCCACATCACTATACCCTAGCATGTGATCCCTGATCCCACATCACTATACCCTGGCATGTGATCCCTGATCCCACATCACTATACCCTGGCATGTGATCCCTGATCCCACATCACTATATCCTGGATATAAACTGACAATTAAATTATCTAGATTACGAAATACTCTTATCAAACAGACACAATTAGTCTTAACGGGGGATTTTCATTTATTATTAATCAGTTCGTTATATAGTACCGTGATGTTTGTTCCTGTGAATTAGTCTGTCGTGATAAGATGGAGTTGTCAGGTCTTATCTTTGGGATGGTTGCCAGTACGTCAGTGATATGCAATTGTTTACTGTGTGGTCTAATATTCAGCCATCAGTCAATGTTGAAGAAGACATATAACATACTAATATTAAACTTGGCTGCCACTGATATCTTGGGAGGTAAGAAGGAATTTGGTTATAGGATGCTGCAGACAATCACGTTCGGCCTTCTTGCAGCTGTTACTTGTATTGTTAATATTTTTTTATGTACGCTTTTAATGCGAGCAAGATGTATGTTAAAAAAGACATATAATATCGCTATTCTTAATTTAGCCGTTGCTGATGTAATGCAAGGTAAGCTTAATGCCCACTTTCTACTTGTTTTAATATCATTCACTTTCCTTGTATTTCGTTGATTCTCGTCAAGACTACGTTACATTTTCATTTCGTGGTCGTTTCACTTTAAATTGCAATATTTTATAATTATGAAATACTGGATATAAAAAATACAGGTACATTGAAACAGGAAAAACTGATAAAATGAGGGGAAAAAATCCAATATATGACATAAAAGAACGTGTAAAGAAAATTACACTGGTGTGTTCACTCTTAGTTTCAGCTAATGCGGATTAAGTGCGACAATATTTTATTGCAATTGCTGAAATATTCAATTGTACTAGTTTGTCTCTTCTTTCTATAATTCCATACTGTCTCAATGCATGTTTAAAGAAACAGGTGGAACTTCTCCCTTTTGATTTGTTAAGTTCATGAATTACAAAATGACTGTTGTTATTACTTTTATTGGGTGCATGTAGATGTTTTCCAAGCCAATCTCTAATATGAAATGGTAATAAGTTATAGCAATAGTTTTTGGTTTCTACATATTAGACGAAGATCGATTGTTTCTTGATGGATATTGCAGAATGAACGATAATCTTAAATTGTATCAGTCCACTTAAGTGCGCTGTCGTTGTTGTACTGACAAATCTCTTATTCTATTTATATCCAAATCTAAAATATTCCTCGTAAAAAGAAAACAATTTCTGCCAATTTAAAGTAATCTGGTTTTTTTTTTTCAAGATGTGCTCATCTTGCATACTGCATGTGTTTTTTTTTATATGCACAGCAGGTTGCTGATCGATTGATTAAAAAAACATCTATGGGATTCCAAATAAATTGATCGTATGATTGCCTTTTTGCCATTATTCTATGTATAAATTGTCTGTTCTGAGTTGTAAAGTCTTCATGACCAATCACCAATTAATATATTATAATTTATGCATCTTTGAAAATATATGAGAAGTGACCAGAATGTTCTTGTCCCATTTAGCGTTTGATTCCTTCCTTTCCAAATTGATAACAGAAGTGCAAAGTGAAGATTATTTATAGAACCCACTTTTTCATTATACGAATAATGAAACTCTTTTAATTTCGATGTGTTATCGTACAATTTGTATGAAGATGCAATGCGCCTTTCACATACACGTAAAGTCTCCCTAAAAGTCCAATGGTCCTTATTGTTTTATAGATAAAGGGGCTCTTTGAATGAAAACCATGTACTCTTACCACCAAGAAGTTCAATTAAATAACCAGTTACATATCGAACAATAGAATCAACAAGACTATTGCGTTGGTGTTAACAACAACACAATAGACCTTTTCACAGTTCCGTTCAGTGACCACGAATAATAAACAAGACCTTTGCGTTGGTGTTTTCAACAACAAAATTGGCGCAAACAACGGTGTACTCTACATTGTGTAACGTCCAAGTAAAAGAGAATGGGTTTTTTTTATACGGTGTATAATTTGTATGCCGAGTCAATTTAGAATTTATTTGAATTTGTTTTTCAAATAGTTCCCGTATAACAAACGTGTCCAAATTGACCCAGAAATCATATTATTAACTTTGAATACATGAAAAATGTCAAGCCCTTTTTGGGGGGCTAGCGCGCCATAAATATTTCTATTTCTTTTCTATTTTTTTCTATATTGATCACATGCTAGTTAACGAGAGTGCTGTGTACTTCCATAAAGCAAGCGTCTCAACCAACCACATGCACAATGACCTTCGTCGGAGTAAAAAAGTGACGAAGAGCTAGAGTAAAGTCAACATTTTTTTGTACATTGTTCATACGTGGGTATAGCTATTATTGTTCATACGTGGGTATAGCTATTGTTGTTCATTTGTGGGTATAGCTATTGTTGTTCATACGTGGCCCGGGTATAGCTATTGTTGTTTATACGTGGGTAAAGCTATTATTGTTCATACGTGGGTAAAGCTATTGTTGTTGATACGTGGGTAAAGCTATTGTTCAATCAACGTGGGTAAAGCTATTGTCCAATCAACGTGTGTGTTCTATTAGCTCAGTTATGGTTTGTTTTCCAGGAGTTCTACTGTTCATTACACCTGGGTATGTATTCCCAGCCAGTATCTACCCACGTATCGATGGCCAGGGTGGAGAAGTATTCTGTCGTCTCGTGTTCTCCACCTATTTGCTGTTTGTTTGTGGGAAAGCCTCCAATGCCAGTGTCATGTGCCTATCCATTGAACGATGGTATGCTGTTGTCAGGCCTACTCAATACAAACATACCTTTAAACGTCGACGGCTTTATATATATATCGCTATTATATGGCTATCTGCTGCTGTGACAGAAATATTTGAACTGTTTATCGCAAGAAATGTTGACGGTTCTTGTCAGTGGATCACACCATTTTATGGCGCCAAAGCAGAAAAAGGTTTTCTTGTGTTGCACGTGGCAGTCACGTTCTATATTCCAAGTTGCGTGACATGGGCGTCCTTTATCCATATTTGGTATAAAATGAAATACAGCCCTGTAGCTGGCCAATCACAAGACAGTGCAGTGGTCAGAAAGAGTGTAGTTCGAATGTGTGCACTAGCGTCGTTTCTCCTTACAGTATGTTGGTTTCCAACTGAAACGTTTTGGGTGTTCAAGAAGTTCCAAGTGGTTGTATTGACACACGACTTCTATCTTGCCTTCAACCTTTTGGCATTCTTTAGTTCGTGTGTCAACCCATTCATTTATTGTCTAACCAACAAATACTATCGACGTGAGGCTACTACAGCCTTAAGGAAACTTTGCTGCTGTCTGACACGAGTTGGTCCATTACCACCCTCACCTGGTCCTTCAACCCAGAACTCTAATAGAGAGAATGCTCGGCACCGGCTAGATGGAAGCGTTAACACTACTACAGCGTTCTAGAGTCGTTCCTTTTAACCTACTATAAGAACACTTCTACAACATTGTAGATACTTGTTTACTGTATGAACACTAGTCTACAACATTGTAGATACTTGTTTATTGTATGAACACTAGTCTACAACATTGTAGATACTTGTTTATTGTATGAACACTAGTCTACAACATTGTAGATACTTGTTTATTGTATATACACTTCTACAACATTCTAGATACTTGTTTATTGTATGAACACTAGTCTACAACATTCTAGATACTTGTTTACTATATGAACACTTCTATAACATTCTAGATACTTGTTTACTGTATAAACACTTCTACGACATTCTAGATTCATGTCGTTTATTGTATATGTATGAACGCTTCTATAACATTCTAGATATTTGTTTCCTGTATAAACACTTCTATAACATTCTAGATACTTGTTTACTATATGAACACTTCTATAACATTCTAGATACTTGTTTACTATATAAACGCTTCTATAACATTCTAGATATTTGTTTACTATATGAACACTAGTCTATAACATTCTAGATATTTGTTTACTGTATGAACAGGCGTTCTACAGTCTTTGTATTCAAGGATTGTTTACTGTGTGTGTATAATAATCCAAGACGTGTGATGGTACAGGATGCCTATGTTTTGGTCTGTAAGGTGTACACGGTCTAAAAACATCACATAGTATTCTATACCGTTGATAATCAGGTAAATGATCATCGTTAGGCTTAGGAGAACGACGAAGGCTATCTGTTGAACACGACTTGAGTGGAGGAATTCGTGTTGTAAAAGCCGATAAATATGGTTTATGAATCTCCATGGTAACACTACTTCTAGGCGAACTGTGTGGAAAACCTGGAATGGCTGAATGGATTAGAGAACTACGTGGAGTGTCTACAGGAGTTACTAAAGGTGCTCGTAAGTCAGTATAGCTTTGTTGCTGCGGTACCGATTGGTTTAGTTCGTCTTTAATCTCAGATAAAATCAAATCTTGTAATGTCTTATCTTTCCGTGTTTTGATATCCATATCAATAGATTTTCGTCCCTCGGGGTTTTGCCTTGACTTCAAGGCTGATTTAGGAGTTCTTTTGGGTAACCCTGCAAAATACCTTGAATAGTTATTGGTATGTTGTACTGTTGGTTGACTAGACGACAAGTAAGGTATATTTTGGCCTTTTCGTAACTTGTTGATATCTAGTTTATAGTGATGATAGTTTTGTACATATTCCAAGCATTTCGGTGCAAAGTGTCTAGCTTGTTGGTCTAGTGGCCATGTCTGTATACTAGATAGAGTAGCCATCTGAGATTGTGGTGATTTATGTTGAATCTCTTGTTCACCGAGTGTTAAATCATGTCGTTGAGTTTTTGTCTTGAATACGTTAGACTCACGATGTAAACACGAACGACTTCTAGAGTCATTAAGTTGATTGATATCTCTTTTCTGTGGAGAAACAGCACCACGTTCAACCTTAAACATGGAGTCGCTTCTTGTTAGACGAGACTGACTGTTAGCAGCTTTAGGACGAGAAGGACGAAAGTTGTAAGCCAACATCATTTCTAGTAACTAGTGATACAAGAACGCTAAAGTAAACAAAATATGTTTACATATGTAGTAAGTAGATGTCACTTTTAATAAATTAGATTAATACACGGCAAAAACAACTTATTGTAAAACGATTTGTTAAAACTTGTTGATAAAACTATAAACACCAGTGTAAATAAGGTTTATTTCGTGGCTGGTCCACTGTAAAATAGTTAATTTATTGTAAATACAATGTAACTATATTTAATCGGTCAACTACTGGTGCATGTATGATGATTTTTAGAATCAGAATTGACATTGCTATGAATATATTAAATCCGCTAACAGAGGAAGGTTTTCTTGCAATTCTGCAAAGGAAAAAACGCAGAAAACCTCCTCTGTTAGCAGGATAGCTAAAGACAGACTTATATATGAACATATTGAATACATTATCGAACATTAAAGCTACGTTATTATACTAGTGTTTTAGTGATGATTGTAAGACCAGAAGTCTTATGCCATAAAATATATATAAAAACTATGTAAAGCCTAGTAAACCTATCTAAATTACATTTGATTAACACTGCAACGAAGACTCAACTTCTGTCGTCTTGACAACCTGAGAATAAAATATCAATAAATGTATTATTATGGGATATTATATACCCCATCCTAACCCTGATAGAGCACAAACACTACATTCATGAAATTTAATATAATTGCTACCGTAGAATAGAGCACAAACACTATGTCCATAAATACAAATTAGATTGCTACTGCGTAATAGCACTCTTTTACTGGAAACTAGCGGAGGCTACTCCGGGTCCTAAAATGGCAGTAATTTGGGCAATTTTAGCAAAAAGTTCCTAAAATCTAAGGCGATGTTAGGCGATTTTAGACGATTTAAAAAGTATTAGTTTGTGACAATGTTTGATTATACACCTATTTCAATAATCGTTGTCGCAGCCGAAGGTACAGTCTACACTCTGAAGCCTGCAAAGGATGTCGGTTACATGAACAAAAATTGTTGGTGTATTACTCGTTTTTTTCAATAAATATTTGTTTCATCGTCTACTACTGCACAGCTAGTTGCTGGTCATATAACACAAACACGCACAAGCAATTAAAGATATGCTATGAATAAATCGAGAAGAGAAGAAAATGCCGACATCCTTTGCAGGCTTCAGAGGGTAAACTGTAGCTTTGATTGCGACAACGATTTTTGAAAAAGGTGTATATTTGATAGTTTCGGTGCTCTGATAAGATACCAATAAATATATACAATCATGTTATATGGAATATAATAACAACCCACCCACCCCAAACTAGCAACACAATATATTATGTACAATGATAGCCACATCTACCTTGATCAGTTACTCCTGTCTTGCTTACATCATTGTTCCCAGCACCCTTCCCTCGTCCTCTTCCACGAGCTCTATTTTTTCGTTTCTGTCCTTCTTTTGGGCCTTCACTTGGTTGTTTGTCTGGTATAGTTTTGGAGACGTCTTTATCATATTTATCTTCAACAGACGATGTTGGCTGATCAATACTTTCAGGGTCTATTTTGAGTGGCTTTCGTTTGGATCTTTTGCTTTGATTAGTCTTCACATCATTGTTGAGATCTTGATCACCATCAGTATTTTTAAAAGATTTATCACAGGGATTTCTGTGTGTCCCTTCTTCAGGAAAACCTCTTTTTGAAGGTGTTCGGACCCCTCCCTCGTGTGGGCCTTTTTTGGACTGTGGTCTGACTCCTCCGTCTTGTGGAATATTTTTTGTGGGTGTCCCAGCCCCTCCGTCATAGCGATCTTTTTGGGATTGTGGCCTGCCTTTTTTAGCCGGTGTCCTGGTCCCGTCTTTATTGGGACCTTTTTGAGGTGGTGTTGTGACCCCTTCTTCATGGGGACCATTTTTGGATTGTGGCCTGGCTCCTCCCTCATGTGAGCCTTTTTTATTACGTGCCCTGACTCCTTCTTCGTGGGGACCTTTTTTGGATTGTGGTCTGGCTCCTCCATTGTGTGGGTATTTTTTGGCAGCCCCAGCCCCTCCCTCATGGGGACTCTTTTCAGCCAGTGTTCTGGCCCCTCCCTCGTGTGGGCCTTTCTTAGACGGTCCCTTCTCCTTAGCAGGCGTTGCTTCAGTTGTGTCTTGTTTGGTATTGGTTTGTTCTGTTTCAAGTTGTATATTCATTGTCTGGTGGTCAACGCTATTTATAGTATAATCTAATGGAGTAGACTCTACACTGTCTGTTGTTTCAATATCTTGTTTGTTCTTTGTGTTAGTACTATCTGATGTGGTCAGTGGTCGATCTCCTAGAAGACCTTGTTTCTTGTCAAGACTTGATGTAGTTTTGTCAGCTTTACCATCTCCTGACCACAATGAACGGACTTTATCCAGTTGAGAAAACAACTTATGTTCATCTTCTGTTTTGGGAGAACTGAGAATAGGCTTGATAACAGAGTGACTTAACACCGCCTATTGATGCATATGTTACAATTAGTACATGGAGTATTGATGCATATGTTACAATTAGTACATGGAGTATTGATGCATATGTTACAATTAGTACATGGAATATTGATGTATATGTTACAATTAGTACATGGAATATTCATGCATATGTTACAATTAGTACATGGAATATTGATGCATATGTTACAATTAGTACATGGAGTATTGATGTATATGTTATAATTAGTACATGGAGTATTGATGCATATGTTACAATTAGTACATGGAGTATTGATGTATATGTTACAATTAGTACATGGAATATTGATGCATATGTTACAATTACTACATGGAATATTGATGCATATGTTACAATTAGTACATGGAGTATTGATGCATATGTTATAATTAGTACATGGAGTATTGATGCATATGTTACAATTAGTACATGGAATATTGATGCATATGTTACAATTAGTACATGGAGTATTGATGCATATGTTATAATTAGTACATGGAATATTGATGCATATGTTATAATTAGTACATGGAATATTAAGCACTTAATGACTGGTCACGAGGGAAACAGTTAGTTTTGTTTCCCGAGAATCCCAATGTTTCCCGAGGCTCCGGCCGAGGGAAACATTGAGATTCGAGGGAAGCAAAACTAACTGATTTCCCGAGGGATCAGTCATTAAGTGTTTTATTATATACCCTATTCAAACGAAGAAAAATTTTCACTCCATTTTGAAAATTTTTTATTTACGAAAAAAAATTCGTTATGAATTACAAAGCGTGGAGAAAATTGAAATGTAATATGATATTACAAAGTCTTTAGTCGACCAAAAAATGTCAAATGACAATAATGTAATGTTTTATTTTGAGTGAAAATGTTTGTTGTTAACTTATAAGTTGGAGTTTAAATTGGTGGTTACATTGAGTTTGCAAACGCGCCACACGAACTTTCGATGGACTTTGACCTGATCACGTGGATTTATTCCCCTCTCACGTGGATTTATTACCCGCGCGGGGAATAGATCGATTTATTTCCCTCCACGTGACGTGCTCTCGACCAATAAGAAAACGAGTTTGAATAGGATATGTAATAATGATGCATATGTTACAATTAGTACATGGAGTATTGATGTATATGTTACAATTAGTACATGGAATATTGATGCATATGTTACAATTAGTACATGGAGTATTGATGCATATGTTATAATTAGTACATGGAGTATTGATGTATATGTTACAATTAGTACATGGAATATTGATGCATATGTTACAATTAGTACATGGAATATTGATGTATATGTTACAATTAGTACATGGAATATTGATGTATATGTTACAATTAGTACATGGAGTATTGATGTATATGTTACAATTAGTACATGGAGTATTGATGTATATGTTACAATTAGTACATGGAATATTGATGCATATGTTACAATTAGTACATGGAATATTGATGTATATGTTATAATTAGTACATGGAGTATTGATGTATATGTTACAATTAGTACATGGAGTATTGATGCATATGTTATAATTAGTACATGGAGTATTGATGTATATGTTACAATTAGTACATGGAGTATTGATGCATATGTTATAATTAGTACATGGAGTATTGATGTATATGTTACAATTAGTACATGGAATATTGATGTATATGTTATAATTAGTACATGGAGTATTGATGTATATGTTACAATTAGTACATGGAATATTGATGCATATGTTACAATTAGTACATGGAATATTGATGTATATGTTACAATTAGTACATGGAATATTGATGTATATGTTACAATTAGTACATGGAGTATTGATGTATATGTTACAATTAGTACATGGAGTATTGATGTATATGTTACAATTAGTACATGGAATATTGATGCATATGTTACAATTAGTACATGGAATATTGATGTATATGTTATAATTAGTACATGGAGTATTGATGTATATGTTACAATTAGTACATGGAGTATTGATGCATATGTTATAATTAGTACATGGAGTATTGATGTATATGTTACAATTAGTACATGGAGTATTGATGCATATGTTATAATTAGTACATGGAGTATTGATGTATATGTTACAATTAGTACATGGAATATTGATGTATATGTTATAATTAGTACATGGAGTATTGATGTATATGTTACAATTAGTACATGGAATATTGATGCATATGTTACAATTAGTACATGGAATATTGATGTATATGTTACAATAAGTACATGGAATATTGATGCATATGTTACAATTAGTACATGGAGTATTGATGTATATGTTACAATTAGTACATGGAATATTGATGCATATGTTATAATTAGTACATGGAATATTGATGTATATGTTACAATTAGTACATGGAATATTGATGCATATGTTACAATTAGTACATGGAATATTGATGCATATGTTACAATTAGTACATGGAGTATTGATGTATATGTTACAATTAGTACATGGAATATTGGTGCATATGTTACAATTAGTACATGGAATATTGATGTATATGTTACAATTAGTACATGGAGTATTGATGCATATGTTACAATTAGTACATGGAGTATTGATGCATATGTTACAATTAGTACATGGAATATTGATGCATATGTTACAATTACACTACAACAAGTGACACGTGATTCTTTGTTGATTTCAGGAATTGACATTGAATTTTTTAATTTTATGAGTAATTGTGAACTTGGAATATAAGAATTCTGATATCTATGTTAACTTTAGAGTGAACTAATGTGGTGGCACCCAACATTTCTTCTAGTGTTTGTGTTGTTTTGGTGACATTTCTTTAAGTATTTGTGTTGTTTTGGTGACATTTCTTTTAGTGTTTGTGTTGTTTTGGTGGACATTTCTTTTAGTGTTTGTGTTGTTTTGGTGACATTTCTTTTAGTGTTTGTGTTGTTTTGGTGACATTTCTTTTAGTGTTTGTGTTGTTTTGGTGGACATTTCTTTTAGTGTTTGTGTTGTTTTGGTGGACATTTCTTTTAGTGTTTGTGTTGTTTTGGTGGACATTTCTTTTAGTGTTTGTGTTGTTTTGGTGACATTTCTTTTAGTGTTTGTGTTGTTTTGGTGGACATTTCTTTTAGTGTTTGTGTTGTTTTGGTGGACATTTCTTTTAGTGTTTGTGTTGTTTTGGTGACATTTCTTTTAGTGTTTGTGTTGTTTTGGTGACATTTCTTTTAGTGTTTGTGTTGTTTTGGTGGACATTTCTTTTAGTGTTTGTGTTGTTTTGGTGGACATTTCTTTTAGTGTTTGTGTTGTTTTGGTGGACATTTCTTTTAGTGTTTGTGTTGTTTTAGTGACATTTCTTTTAGTGTTTGTGTTGTTTTGGTGACATTTCTTTTAGTGTTTGTGTTGTTTTGGTGGACATTTCTTTTAGTGTTTGTGTTGTTTTGGTGACATTTCTTTTAGTGTTTGTGTTGTTTTGGTGACATTTCTTTTAGTGTTTGTGTTGTTTTGGTGGACATTTCTTTTAGTGTTTGTGTTGTTTTGGTGGACATTTCTTTTAGTGTTTGTGTTGTTTTGGTGACATTTCTTTTAGTGTTCGTGTTGTTTTGGTGACATTTCTTTTAGTGTTCGTGTTGTTTTGGTGACATTTCTTTTAGTGTTCGTGTTGTTTTGGTGACATTTCTTTTAGTGTTCGTGTTGTTTTGGTGACATTTCTTTTAGTGTTTGTGTTGTTTTGGTGGACAATGTTATAACAAAGACTGTATGTTACAATAATAAATACATGGTATATTATACTTACATCAGATGGTATTGTTCTGTGAGCCATCAGGTCAGGTGGTTTTACTGAAGTATTTTCAGCTTGTCGTATCAAGTTGAAAAACTCATCTGGTGTCTGCAAAATAAGATATAATTGCACAGTGTCATTATCATGTATTGATAATTTAATTATTCATTTACAAAAGAAATCATAACTGTGACAACTGGTGTAAACATTACATAGTGTTGTAGCGTGAAATATATCCTCCATAACTACTAGGAAGTACCAATAAACACTTGTTGATTATTGAATGTATGTATGTTGACAGATATCTATATCAGAATATAGTAGTAGTACTGTACCATATCACTTGTTGATTATTGAATGTATGTATGTTGACAGATATCTATATCAGAATATAGTAGTAGTACTGTACCATATCACTTGTTGATTATTGAATGTATGTATGTTGACAGATATCTATATCAGAATATAGTAGTAGTACTGTACCATATCACTTGTTGATTATTGAATGTATGTATGTTGACAGATATCTATATCAGAATATAGTAGTAGTACTGTACCATATCACTTGTTGATTATTGAATGTATGTATGTTGACAGATATCTATATCAGAATATAGTAGTAGTACTGTACCATATGCTTGTCCAATGATGTTCTTGACTGTGATTGGTTGGGTTGTTGTCCAGGTAGCAAGGGGTGGTTGGTAGGAGGAGATCCAATAAGGTATTGCTGTACTCCTTGTACTGGTGATCCAGCATGCTGTGGTGGATGGTTATGATGGGGTGGTCCTGTATAATGTGGTGGTGATGTATGATGTAATGAAGCAATATGATGGGGTGATGTGACATTGTGAGGTGATCCTATGGGATGCGGAGAACCCACATGATGTGACGATGCTGGCTGATGTGATGCTGCATAGCGAGGTGATCCAGCATGATGGGGTGATCCAGCATGATGGGGTGATCCAAATTGATGTGGCAATCCAACTTGATGGGGTGACCCAGCATGATGTGCTGATCCAGCATGATGGGGTGATCCAACTTGATGGGGTGATCCAGCATGATGGGGTGATCCAGCATGATGGGGTGATCCAGCATGATGAGGTGATCCAGCATGATGGGGTGATCCAGCATGATGGGGTGATCCAAATTGATGAGGTGATCCAACTTGATGTGGCAATCCAACTTGATGGGGTGACCCAGCATGATGTGCTGATCCAGCATGATGGGGTGACCCAAATTGATGTGGGTAAATTGGCATATCTGTTCTAAAGACATTAGGAGGACTACCAGGCATATCTGTTCTAAAGACATTAGGGGGACTACCAGGCATATCTGTTCTAAAGACATTAGGAGGACTACCAAAAGGCATGATAACAGGACCATCAGCCATACTTTCTGATGCACTTCTTTGTCTGGTACCAGATGGTTGTGGTGCTGGCCAGGCAACACCAGATCTTTTCATAAATTGTTCTGGAGTCATCAATGGTACCATTCTTTGAGGTATACTTGGTGTGTGGCTAGTTTCTTTATGTTGGGGTGGTATAGCAGTCTTTTCATCTGGTAATGACCCTACATCTTGTGGTGTTTCTATTGTAGTAGTATGGACTGGTGCAGTTGATGCACGCTTCCTTGGAGTAACGTTAGGTGCAGCAAAAGGACGGTTACTAAACTTGGACCTTTCTTCATTATCCCACCTGTCATCCCTACGGTTCCTTTTGAGACGAGGACATTCTCTAGCAATATGGCCAATATGTCCACATACACGACATGTTCTGTCACTGGGAGCTTCTAGGCCATCTGTTAAGAAGTCTACATTGAAATAATAATGCACTAAAAGTATTCCTGGTGGCACATGGGGTGGGATTCCAAACCGTTGTCGGCCTCGTATTAATGCGGTCTTGATGAAATTCCCCATCTTACGTGTTATACCAGCACCAAGATTGTGGTCCAGGTTGAAAGGGTCTATAATATAACAATATGATTAGTGGACAATAAGATTGTGGTCCAGGTTGAAAGGGTCTAGAATATAACAATATGATTAGTGGACAATAAGTTGGTTTAAAAACAGTAAGAATATTGGTATTGCTACAATGCAGTGTCTAACCCACATTTATGGTGGAAATATGACGCTATAAATGAACATGATGATATAGTCAGTTGTCATGGTGACATACATACCCTCAATGGCAAAGATGTGTCGAGTCCACATTTGTTCAAACTTGGTAAGTTTCTTTGTTCTTCTGCAGCATACAACATCATGTTCCCAGTCAAATATCTCTGTATAGTATCTTAGGAACCCAATCCACAGACTGCCAACACTTTCATTGTTATTGGCTGTCCATACTTTATGCTGTGGAATAACAACAATGATTATCATAACAGAATGCAAGTAACAATATTTCATATGATATCTACATACCAGATTAGTCAAGTCACCATAGAACCAACAATGATTATCATAACAGAATGCAAGTAGCAATATTTCATATGATATCTACATACCAGATTAGTCAAGTCACCATGGAACCAACAATGATTATCATAACAGAATGCAAGTAGCAATATTTCATATGATATCTACATACCAGGTTAGTCAAGTCACCATGGAACCAACAATGATTATCATAACAGAATGCAAGTAGCAATATTTCATATGATATCTACATACCAGGTTAGTCAAGTCACCATGGAACCAACAATGATTATCATAACAGAATGCAAGTAGCAATATTTCATATGATATCTACATACCAGGTTAGTCAAGTCTCCATGGAACCAACAATTCCAACCATCAATGACATTGGATGGCTTGTTAGGTCCTTCATACAGCTCTTGTAAGACAGGAATGACATTTCTTTTTTGTAGATAATGCAGCAGCATCAATATGTATGCGTATGAAGACAAACTGCCTTTAGAAGCATCTCCAATATCACAAATCTAAAACAAAGCATTAACTATTGGTTCAGTGGAAGATCCAGAACAATTTACTTTTTAATGGAAAGGCATCACATAGTTTATTTTTCAAATCTGAAAAGGGGGTTACTAGTCATCCAATACACCACAACCTAAACCCACCCTGTGTTGTCTATTGTATTCACTGGTAGACTTTCCAGATATAATATATGTACAATACAACAATATGTATTATATTTCAATGGATACTAAAGGCTAATAATTGAATTAATGTCATGTAGTAAACAAAGTATTACCTTGGCAAATAGTTTTAAAGTATATCCTAATATAGATACTCTATCGTCTATAGTAAACAAAGTATTACCTTGGCAAATAGTTTTAAAGTATATCCTAATATAGACACTCTATCATCTATAGTAAACAAAGTATTACCTTGGCAAATAGTTTTAAAGTATATCCTAATATAGATACTATATCATTTATAGTAAACAAAGTATTACCTTGGCAAATAGTTTCAAAGTATATCCTAATATAGATACTCTATTCAAAGTATATCCTAATATAGATACTATATTGTCTATAGTAAACAAAGTATTACCTTGGCAAATAGTTTTAAAGTATATCCTAATATAGATACTCTATCATCTATTTTAGCATACATTGACAACATCTTGGTGTTTTCCAATGCAAGTACATTATACAGACTAATGTCAGCTTCTCGTCTAACACTGCGCAGAAAGAACTTGACAATCGGTACCTTTCGAGGATAAAAGTAATAATATTGATAATGTTTAGTATTGATAAAGTAATAATATTGATAAGGTTTAGTATTGATAAAGTAATAATATTGATAAGGTTTAGTAATAATATTGATAATGTTTAGTATTGATAAAGTAATAATATTGATAATGTTTAGTATTGATAAAGTAATAATATTGATAATGTTTAGTATTGATAAAGTAATAATATTGATAATGTTTAGTAATAATATTGATAATGTTTAGTATTGATAAAGTAATAATATTGATAATGTTTAGTAATAATATTGATAATGTTTAGTATTGATAAAGTAATAATATTGATAATGTTTAGTATTGATAAAGTAATAATATTGATAATGTTTAGTAATAATATTGATAATGTTTAGTATTGATAAAGTAATAATATTGATAATGTTTAGTATTGATAAAGTAATAATATTGATAATGTTTAGTATTGATAAAGTAATAATATTGATAATGTTTAGTATTGATAAAGTAATAATATTGATAATGTTTAGTAATAATATTGATAATGTTTAGTATTGATAAAGTAATAATATTGATAATGTTTAGTATTGATAAAGTAATAATATTGATAATGTTTAGTATTGATAAAGTAATAATATTGATAAGGTTTAGTAATAATATTGATAAGGTTTAGTAATAATATTGATAATGTTTAGTAATAATATTGATAATGGTTAGTATTCATTTGATAAAGTAATACTACCTTTGCTGTTGTTATGGCAACAACATTACCACAATCACGGTGTTGTTTGAGTTTCTTTGCCAGGTCTTTGATGATATTAATGCAGTCAATATCTTCTTTTTGTTTACCATCAAGGGTCATACAGATGTCCAGATCACTGTCTTTGAAACCAAAACCATTCATTGATGACCCAAACAGGTGAAGCCTACAGTCTAAAGAAATAACATGATCATTATCATCATGAATATTAACACATACTAGATGATAGTCATCATTACAATCATTACCAACATCATTATCATTATTATCAGTATCATAACTATTATCACCACCATCACAATTACCATCATCATCATCATCACCACATCATCATAACCATGATCATGATCATCATCACCATCATCTCCAATACCACATAATCATTAGCATCATCATTAGCATTACCATCATCATTGGCATCATCTCCAATACCACATAATCATTACCATCATCATTAGCATCATCATTAGCATCATTACCATTAGCATCATTACCATCATCATTGGCATCATCTCCAATACCACATAATCATTACCATCAAAACCATCATTATCATTCCTATCATCATCAACATCATCATTACCATCATCATTACCATCATTATCATTATCATCATCATCATCTCCAATACCACATTTATACATTTATAAATTTTTAACAATAATTATATACAGCCGGTCTTGTAAATGTTGTCCGCCTGGAGGTCACATGTCCAATATATGTATTGGAGGTGTCTATTTCGGGTGGACGGCTTTTGCAAGATGGGCTGTATATGTATAAATATATATTCTATTTCATGTTTTAATATCATTGTATTGTGTAAATGTTGAGAATGTCCTAGTTTTGTATATATATATAGTAGTTGAGGGGTATGTTAATTTATGAGAATTAAGTTTCTCTCTCACATAACCCTTTTTGATATGTATTTATTTACTTATTTAATAAAGTTGTTATATATATAAAAAATCATTACCATCATCACCATTGTTATCATTACCGTCATCACCATCGTTATCATTACCGTCATCACCATCGTTATCATTACCGTCATCACCATCGTTATCATTACCATTATCACCATCGGCATCATCATTACCATCATCACCATTGTTATTATTACCATCATCATCATCGGCATCATCATTACCATCATCACCATCGTTATCATTACCATCATCACCATCGTTATCGTTATCATTACCATCATCACCATCGTTATCGTTATCATTACCATCATCACCATTGTTATTATTACCATCATCATCGGCATCATCATTACCATCGTTATCATTACCATCATCACCAGTAAATGGTTAACAATCGATATCATAATCATCATTACCATCATCACCAGTAAATGGTTAACCATCAATATCATAATCATCATTACCATCATCACCAGTGAATGGTTAACCATTGATTTCATAATCATCATTACCATCATCACCAGTAAATGGTTAACCATCGATATCATAATCATCATTACCATCATCACCAGTAAATGGTTAACCATCGATATCATAATCATCATTACCATCATCACCAGTGAATGGTTAACCATCGATTTCATAATCATCATTACCATCATCACCAGTAAATGGTTAACCATCGATATCATAATCATCATTACCATCATCACCAGTAAATGGTTAACCATCGATATCATAATCATCATTACCATCATCACCAGTAAATGGTTAACCATCGATATCATAATCATCATTACCATCATCACCAGTAAATGGTTAACCATTGATTTCATAATCATCATTACCATCATCACCAGTAAATGGTTAACCATCGATATCATAATCATCATTACCATCATCACCAGTGAATGGTTAACCATCGATATCATAATCATCATTACCATCATCACCAGTAAATGGTTAACCATCAATATCATAATCATCATTACCATCATCACCAGTAAATGGTTAACCATCGATATCATAATCATCATTACCATCATCACCAGTGAATGGTTAACCATCGATATCATAATCATCATTACCATCATCACCAGTAAATGGTTAACCATCGATATCATAATCATCATTACCATCATCACCAGTAAATGGTTAACCATCGATATCATAATCATCATTACCATCATCACCAGTGAATGGTTAACCATCGATTTCATAATCATCATTACCATCATCACCAGTAAATGGTTAACCATCGATATCATAATCATCATTACCATCATCACCAGTAAATGGTTAACCATCGATATCATAATCATCATTACCATCATCACCAGTAAATGGTTAACCATTGATTTCATAATCATCATTACCATCATCACCAGTAAATGGTTAACCATCGATATCATAATCATCATTACCATCATCACCAGTGAATGGTTAACCATCGATATCATAATCATCATTACCATCATCACCAGTAAATGGTTAACCATCAATATCATAATCATCATTACCATCATCACCAGTAAATGGTTAACCATCGATATCATAATCATCATTACCATCATCACCAGTGAATGGTTAACCATCGATATCATAATCATCATTACCATCATCACCAGTAAATGGTTAACCATCGATATCATAATCATCATTACCATCATCACCAGTAAATGGTTAACCATCGATATCATAATCATCATTACCATCATCACCAGTAAATGGTTAACCATCGATATCATAATCATCATTACCATCATCACCAGTAAATGGTTAACCATTGATTTCATAATCATCATTACCATCATCACCAGTAAATGGTTAACCATCGATATCATAATCATCATTACCATCATCACCAGTGAATGGTTAACCATCGATATCATAATCATCATTACCATCATCACCAGTAAATGGTTAACCATCAATATCATAATCATCATTACCATCATCACCAGTAAATGGTTAACCATCGATATCATAATCATCATTACCATCATCACCAGTGAATGGTTAACCATCGATATCATAATCATCATTACCATCATCACCAGTAAATGGTTAACCATCGATATCATAATCATCATTACCATCATCACCAGTAAATGGTTAACCATCGATATCATAATCATCATTACCATCATCACCAGTGAATGGTTAACCATCGATTTCATAATCATCATTACCATCATCACCAGTAAATGGTTAACCATCGATATCATAATCATCATTACCATCATCACCAGTAAATGGTTAACCATCGATATCATAATCATCATTATCATCATCACCAGTGAATGGTTAACCATCGATTTCATAATCATCATAATTACCTGGAAACACCTCTTGGATGTAATCTTCCAAGTTCCACAACACAGATTCTCTAAACTTGACTTCTTGTGGAGCAAATGCAATCTGCCCTGTTTATATAAGAACATAGTATATAGTATTATAGTGTAAAAATGCTGGTGTCATGGTAACCAAGGCCTTACCTCTTGCCTGTACACATACTCCAGACACTAGGTCCAGGTTCCTGGCATTAAGTGCTGGTAATGGTTTTAATGGTGTCTTTTTAAGTTCAGGACAACGAGATGTAACATGACCATCCCTCTTACAACATTGACATTGTACTTCAGGTCTTTTCCCACCAGATAGGATATCTTGTTTCATATCATACACTAGATTAGTGGTTTTGCTTGACATAGATAGCTTTTCCATGTCTTTTGAAAGAGTTTCACCATCTTCCAAGTCATCCATCTGGAATATAGCATCTTCATCTTGTTTGATAGACTCTTGTTCTTCATATACCTCAACACCATCATCATTAGAAGATTGAATAGTCTTATCACCTTGAAATAGATACATATATGCATTGTTAATACTACAATGATAGTACTTGGTAAGTAATAGTTGAAACTATTGCTGGCATGCATTGTTAATACTACAATGATAGTACTTGGTTAGTAATAGTTGAAACTATTGTTGGTATGCATTGTTAATACTACAATGATAGTACTTGGTAAGTAATAGTTGAAACTATTGTTGGGAGATGTACTATACCTGGAATCTTGTTTGTCTTTGGGGCCGTTCCATAGTATATAAAAGATGTATTCAGACAGTTGATGATATACTCAAAAACTGAAAACAACAAACGAATGACCTCATTGTTGATAAACATAAAAAACATGATAATATTATAGTCACCATCAGGTCAAAGTAACTCTAACTAGTAGAGTGCAAACAATATAACCATGAAACATTAACAAAAACTAATTTTGCTAAATTAGTCTATTGTACTATTTTGTACA
Source organism: Metridium senile (assembly GCA_949775045.1). Lineage (NCBI taxonomy): Eukaryota > Metazoa > Cnidaria > Anthozoa > Actiniaria > Metridiidae > Metridium > Metridium senile. Next base: position 17,446,783 of record OX459105.1, read on the forward strand.
AATTAGTAATTAGTAAATATATTGTGCACGTGCAATCACTGAACCGCGAATAAAGTTAGCGCCAATTGCAAAGGTAAATTGCGCACGTCCATAACGCAAGCACACGAGGATGGGATTTTGTTTGGAGCTAATTCAAGCATGAATATTTAGAATGCAGCAGTTTGACCTAGTCTAAATATCGTGGAAATAGTTTCAAGATCCATTACAGAAGCGAATGGAGGTCATTGTTACGTTTATTGACGTTTAAAGCCAGCCAGAGTACATATTTATAATGTGAACTACATGCAATAGAGTTAGTAACACTTATTCTTTAGTGTGCCTTGATTTTGCAATAGTGCAAAGGAATGAAGATTCGAAAACGATTTCACTTTGTGTATTGTGATTAGTAGACATCAAGAGGTGGTCTTAATTCTTCTGGACTTGTCTTCTGCGTTTGATACTTTTGATCACAGTGTTCTTCTCTCTCGACTTCAGCATCGCTATGGAATTATGGGGTCTGCGCTGGAATGGTTCAGATCTTACCTAACCTGAAAGATCCCAACAAGTCATTATCAAGAATAGTCCCTCGCAGGAGAAATCATTTCAGTTCGGTGTACCCCAGGGATCCGTGCTTGGGCCTTTACTTTTCTCCCTGTTTTTGCTGCCCTTCAGGATGTCATCTTAGCACCTTGGCTCAACATGATGATGTACGCTGATGACACACAGCTGTATGTTTCTATTGGTTCCATTGATGAACGCCCATCAGTTTTATCTAAACTTGAAGTGTGTGTAAAGGACATCCTTGGCTGGTGCACTACAAATGGTCTAGCGTGTAATCCAGACAAGACAGAAATGTTTCACCTGTCCTCTTGCTTCTCAAAGGTCAGTACTATCGATGGGCTCGACATAAATGGGTTTAACATCTCACCTGTACCATCTGTGCGCAACCTTGGAGTAATAATGGACAATCATATACGGATGATGCAACACGTGAACAGTGTTTGTAAATCAGCATTTTTCTCAGTAAGAAACATAGGAAGAATACGGAAATACCTAGACAGAAAAAACCTAGAATGACTTGTACATGCTTTTATAACTTCTAAATTGGACTTCTGTAACAGCTTGCTAGTGGGACTGCCTGACACCGAAATCTCCAAACTCCGTGTCCAAAACACTGCTGCAAACTAAGGCTTGTCACTGGAATAAAGAAGAATGACCCAATCACACCTATACTACAACAACTCCACTGGCTTCCTATTAAATCTAGAATAGACTTTAAGATTTTAATGACTGTTTACAAAGCACTCCATTATCTGACTCCTGAATATATAACTGAACTTTTGACCCTGTATAAACCGTCACGCTGTCTTCGCTCTGCAAACAAGAACTTATTAGTAATACCAAAAACTTACACTCAGACGTTTGGCAATAGATTATTTGCAGCTGCTGCGCCTTGCTTATGGAATACACTGCCTCTAACTCCTTAAATTCATTTAAATCATCTCTTAAGACTTTTTTGTTCTGCAAAAATTTTGATTCACAATCAACCTAGTTTAATTTTAATTTAATTGTAAATAGTGTGTTTCCCTTTGTAATATAGAGTTGAAATATTTATTGTAAAGCATTGAAACTTTGTATTTTGCTTAATAAATTATTATTATTATTATAAATAGGTACTCCAAGTGCATGAATAAACTTCGCTCAAATGTATTTTGCGAAATAATATATTTACACAAAAAAACTTGTAAAAGTGTTTATCACAGCGAATATTATTAACATGGTAAGTAAAAATAAAAACAGAATCGCATTATTTTCGTGTCATTTGCTTTGCTTTGGTACCCAAGATTACCAACTCATTAATAATCACTGAAAAATTCTAATGGTTGGTTATTTCCCTTGTGATTCAAGCAATGTAAACAATACATGTAACTGATGGGATCAGATAACCCTATTATGTGCATCCTACCAATGGTTATTACCCTTGTGATTCATGCAATGTAAACAATACATGTAACTGATGGGATCAGATAACCCTATTATGTGCATCCTACCAATGGTTATTTCCCTTGTGATTCAAGCAATGTAAACAATACATGTAACTGATGGGATCAGATAACCCTATTATGTGCATCCTACCAATGGTTATTTCCCTTGTGATTCATGCAATGTAAACAATACATGTAACTGATGGGATCAGATAACCCTATTATGTGCATCCTACCAATGGTTATTACCCTTGTGATTCATGCAATGTAAACAATACATGTAACTGATGGGATCAGATAACCCTATTATGTGCATCCTACCAATGGTTATTTCCCTTGTGATTCAAGCAATGTAAACAATACATGTAACTGATGGGATCAGATAACCCTATTATGTGCATCCTACCAATGGTTATTTCCCTTGTGATTCATGCAATGTAAACAATACATGTAACTGATGGGATCAGATAACCCTATTATGTGCATCCTACCAATGGTTATTTCCCTTGTGATTCATGCAATGTAAACAATACATGTAACTGATGGGATCAGATAACCCTATTATGTGCATCCTACCAATGGTTATTTCCCTTGTGATTCATGCAATGTAAACAATACAATGTAACTGATGGGATCAGATAACCCTATTATGTGCATCCTACCAATGGTTATTTCCCTTGTGATTCATGCAATGTAAACAATACAATGTAACTGATGGGATCAGATAACCCTATTATGTGCATCCTACCAATGGTTATTTCCCTTGTGATTCAAGCAATGTAAACAATACATGTAACTGATGGGATCAGATAACCCTATTATGTGCATCCTACCAATGGTTATTTCCCTTGTGATTCATGCAATGTAAACAATACATGTAACTGATGGGATCAGATAACCCTATTATGTGCATCCTACCAATGGTTATTACCCTTGTGATTCATGCAATGTAAACAATACATGTAACTGATGGGATCAGATAACCCTATTATGTGCATCCTACCAATGGTTATTTCCCTTGTGATTCAAGCAATGTAAACAATACAATGTAACTGATGGGATCAGATAACCCTATTATGTGCATCCTACCAATGGTTATTTCCCTTGTGATTCAAGCAATGTAAACAAGACATGTAACTGATGGAATTATTATTAATGTCAAATACCTCTATCACTGGTCACCATGGAAACATTATGGTTTGTGATATATGGATCTATAAAAGAGAAATAAGATGAATATAGCTAAGAACCATATACTACTACAATAGCAGAGTTTTAATATATATGGTTAATATATGCTTGATATAACGACTCTAAGGAATCAAAATGAATTGGGAATAATCCTCAATCACAATCTACTGGTTTAATCACATGACCCTCCTTTTGATTCCTTTGTCCGTTATTTCATTGTCTGTATGTTAAATAAAAATAAAATAAATCACTTTTTTGACGCCTCAATTGTTCTAGCTGGACATGTGTGCCCTACTAATTGGGAAGACTCAGACACACACTCTACGTTAATTATTTTGCACACAACTCGGCTCACATATTAATTTTTACGGAGGGAGGAAAACATGATAACCCAGAGAAAAATCCATGTGGCATAAGGGAGAAGAAAACATTAAACAAACTCAACTCATGTATAATCCATGCCCGAGCCGGGACTCTAACCTGGACCACAGCAGTGCAAGGCCAGTGCTCTCACTGCTAGGCCACCCATGCCACCCACCCACGTATGTTAAGGATACACGGGACACTCTGGGGACATGTTTTTGAAAACATTATAGAGTGTTCAATTCGCATTAAATTCCCCATAAAGTATTACATTTTTTGAAAGCTAAATAACCAAAGTTTACATAATTGATAAACGTTTTGGATAAAAATCATTTGTTTTTGAAATATCGAGGATTCATTAAAAGCGCATTGGCTCGATTTGACAAGTTAACATTAACACGGTTTACGGTAGACCGATCAAATTTTGTTTTCATCCTATTATACGTATTTTGAACTTTTCAAGTGTGTTTGTGTTTTCTTTTTTAATGCTTCGTTATTTTTTTATGTCCGTTTAACTTTAGACCTACATGTTTTTAAGCGCATTTTTTAGTAAATGCCTAATATCTAAAGAACTAAAAGGAAAACAAAGAAACACAGGCACACTTTGAAACTTGAGCATTGTTGGAGTCTACATGCAAAATTTTGTTATAATTGATGGAAAAGCATGCTTAGCTTAATTTTATAAATTTTTTGAATTTTTGTATTCGAATCCTCGATATTTCAAAAACAAATGATTTTTATCCAAAACGTTTATCAATTATGTAAACTTTGGTTATTTAGCTTTCAAAAAATGTATACTTTATGGGGAATTTAATGCGAATTGAACGCTCTATAATGTTTTCAAAAATATGTCCCTAGAATGTCCGGTGTATCCTTAAGGCAAGGTACCTTCAATAGCAAATCGTCTATGTCCCCATCTCCTGTCTTCTCTACTGTAAGGCTGTTTTACTCTGATAGATATGATATACTCATCTACTTGAAACACAATACAGTAGTATCTGAAATACAACAGTCATATTAACTTCTATACAAAATACAACAGTAACACAACACAGTAGTATCTGAAACACAACAGTCATATTAACTTCCATACAAAATACAACAGTAACACAACACAGTAGTATCTAAAATACAACATTATTATTAACTTTCATACAAATTACAACAGTAACACAACACAGTAGTATCTGAAATACAACATATTAACTTTCATACAAAATACAACAGTAACACAACACAGTAGTATCTGAAATACAACATATTAACTTTCATACAAAATACAACAGTAACGCAATACAGTATCAGGGACTGGTCATAAAGTATAGGGGGGGGGGATGGGCCGGAAAATTCAGAATTCCCAAGGAATGACTTTTATTGGCCCACCCTTTAGTCTATGCATAGTTACACATAGCCCACCCCTATACAATGCACCACAATTACCCCCAAATACCCCCAGTGTATTGCTTAATTTTTCATGGCCCACCCCCTTTTTCATGCTCAAAAATTATGGCACACCCCACCATTTTTTCCGGCCCACCCCCCCTATACTTTATGACCAGTCCCTCACGATTATGTTGTAACTGTGTGAAGGACTTGTGTAAAGGGTTGTCTCTCTTGCACCCTCCACCTATTTTTTTCCATTCTTCATTGTAATTGTTTATTGTGTGTATGTGGTAAATAAAAACCTTTTAACCTTTGAATAAAGTTATTACATGGACTTCCGAAGGAAGACCATGTCTTAAAATGATGCGTGGTCAATCTTAGGTCTCAAATGTGCCTTTTTGGGCTACCTGTGGTCCTATTGTGTTTCAGCCAATGAGAACCGATCAAAACTTTCAACTTGATGTTTCCATGTCGATGTCAAACCCAACCAATCCGAGTGCTTTCTTTTTTGAAATCTATTGTCATACTGTCAAATGTGTCGTGTGTGGCTAGGCCTATCTATTCACACACGGAGAAATAGAGGGAAAGTCTCCTTAAAGTTGTACTTGCGTTCAAAGATAATATGGACGAAATCAAGCATAGAACGCTGCTCTCACATACAAATGGACACGCCATTCGTGGTAGGCCCACGCTAAGAGATGTTCAGCGAAATTTTCGGAACGGGCCGGTCCACGAATCTGTTAGCATTGATAGGATTGAAAGCATTGATAGCAAAGTTCTTACCAGTCTTATCAGTTCTCACGAGAAAGAAAACGAACCAAATATGATTCTTAACTACAATACAACTTACAAAACTATAACCACTGACATGAAAACTGACTGTATGAATGCTGAGTTTTTGTGGATTACTCTATCTATAAGATAGGTTACCACTATTGTCATCTTACGGCATATTAAAGTCCGAGCATATCGTGCTTTTTCTAGACTCCTATTCTTGATCATTTTTTACACTTACCTAATAATTGTAATTTTAGAAATATTATTTATATCATTTGTAACAATGACTGAGAATTAATAAATTGATTGATTGATTGATTGAGCTGTGTAATCTTCTTAGTGATGGAAGCAATGAATATATATCCCAAAACTAGCAGATTGTACTAGCACAATCTGTTAACGCGATAAACTACATACAGTGTAAGGGTCAAGAGTTTGAATCCAAATGACATCACTATTTTTTTTTCCTTTTTCTTTTCCCACTTTATTTCTCTTTTTTTTCCTTTTGATAGTTTTTGATATTTATTTATTGGTTTCCAAGAGAGAATTTTTTTTTTTAATGATTTATTACTTGAAATCAAACGGTTAATATCAGTGTCAGTCGCGAGTCCCGCGTAGCCATAAAACAAAGCGATGTATATCTCCAATATATTTTAAAATTACACTTCAATAAAGGACTTGCTTAAAATAGCTACTAAATAAATGAAATGCACACCAGCTGGAAAGTTGTCATACTTCGGTCTTTCAGTAGAGTGTGAAAGTTCATCCTCGCTACTTCTTCCTAGCTTCAGTTTGAATCAAATGACCTTAAAAGTTTGAACACCTCAAGATGCGAAATAATTATTTTCCTAATCCCTGCACAATAAAAAACATCTAAACATACTCCACAACTTCCTACGACTGACTTTTCTAACCTTTGAAGGGATTGACACTCATTCTTTGTAAATATTTATCGACTGGAACATAGTCTCCAGCTATTAAATATCAAGATTAGTCTGTTTGCCATTGGTGCCGTAAGTCCATGTAAGCGGTCTTTGAGCGTCTAGTTATTATTATGTACCGTGATGATGTTAATTTAACTGTGTTATATCATAATATGTACCTGAAAAGATTAAACCAAAGCTGCCCCAGTGTGGATGTATTTTTGGAGAAGAATGGTTGTATGTTGTCATCTTGTACCTAATAACAGTATTATCAGTTACATGTCATGCTAAATAGGAACATCACCAAATGATTCATGTCTAAATAGGAACATCACCAAATGATTCATGTCTATGATTCATGTCTATTACCTGTTCTGTATCTAGCAGTGGTAGAATAGGTGGAGATGTATTTTGTAGAAACTGTATTACCATTAAAGCCCAGCAGTAGGGGGCTAGTCCACCTTCTGTACTGTCAAGACTGCAAGTCTACACAACAAAACAATCATAAATTAATCCATATAGCTGAGTTGTGAATGAGACATTATGGCAGGTTTTGGTCTTTCTGCAAACTCAGACATTTCCACAGCCATTTGTGAAATACGTTTTTCGCTGCTGCTAATTGGTCGGCACCTTTTATGTTTTTGATTGACATCAGCATTTTGCAACTAACCATTGAAATGTCTGAGTTTGCAGAAAGTCGAAAACTGCAGTAAAAGGTGATATATTTGTGATTTTATTGTAATATATGAGTGTAATCATACATTGCTTGTTTATATCTATTTACATCAAATCCTGAATGCATTGCTTGATTTTATTTTATACAATAAATCCTTACCTTTGCCCAATGCCTAAAACCAACAACAAGAGGACGTATAATAGGATTCATTGATGCATAATGGTTCAGCAACAGTGATGTTTTATAGGCCTGTAATGATAATAGATCAGTCAAGTCAAATGCAAAAAAACACTAATTGATAAAGAGACTAGTACCTACCAATTTACAGCCACAACAAAGACGACAAGCCAGGCCACTAAAAATACACATTCAGTTATTGGGTTTAGTTTTACCATAATGTAAACAACAAAGCCTTGTTTCTCATTTATAATAAAGTTACTTCATATTTTATTTTTCAATTCAAGTTTTATATTTTATGTGATGTAATGTACTAACACAATTTGTTAATATTTAGCATGTTAAAATACTCACGTTTTCTCATGGATGAAGAATATATGTGGAGTAGAAAGATCAAACTCATCTTTAACACCAGTGTATTGATCTTAAAACAAAAACAGAAAGCAGATAAATACACTCCTAGAATATGTACTATTATGCATAAATGGGCCATTCCACTGTGACGGACATTACATTCACAGACCTAAATAAGCTTGTGTTTCATACACAGTTGCATTATCTTACAATTTATTTTTTCACACAACTGTCTTAGAACCTTGTCTACAATTTGCATAAAAAAAGTTTTCAGAAATAATTTTTGACTTGTCAGTTTTTTGTCCAAAAGGACCGTGACGGACATTACAGCTAAAACTACCACTAATTCCAGTTGGGTAAATTAGAAGTGAATTTCCTGTGAATTGTGAGAAGTTTATAGCAAACAATTGCTTTTATGCATTTGGTTATAGGTTAAGTTTTCTTACTGAAGACCTATATTTTTTAGTTGTTTTTGATATTTAAAAAAAAAGGGAATATTTAGCGTGACGGACATTACAAGAAACGTGACGGACATTACAAATGGCAAATTCAGTAAGTCAAATATAAGAAAATTTCCTAATTTGCTTAGTAAATATCACATAGAATAGATAATATTACAGTAAAATCACAATGAGAACCTTAGTCAGTTAACTCTCTTTTTGGAGCACGCTTTTTAATGTTGTCAAATTTTCATTATTTCAAAGTCTCATATGGAATGACCCAAATACACACTAGTTGCACAATAGTCCCCTACACAGTTCCCCCGCCATCTTGAAAGGTGGCCAGGCCTTTGCATTGAAGCAAGGCTAACATTGAGTTTGCAATGTTAGAGACCTTTTAACACCTTGCAGGGCAATTATTCATTGCAAGCTCAACATTCTTCTCACTTTAATTTGATGCACAGGAACGGATGTACCTTTTAAGATGGTGCTTGGAATATGATAGAAACATATTGCAATATGAACAGAAATACTTTATCAACCATCTTACCATCTGTTACAAGGAGTTCTTTTATTGAAATAAGAGCTTCAGGAACAGTCATCTGAAATAAAAAAATTATATTTGATAGTAACAAACAAACTATCATGAAATAAATGTACTCTAGTGAAACAGTGTTACCTTGTCGTCGGGAATGGTCAGGTCCAGGTTAATGTCACTTGATTTGAATCCAAAACTTGTTAAAGATGAGCCAAATACATCAACTTTACCATCTGTTGAAAGAGAACAACATAGGTAAGTGTTTTACCCTTAAAGTTGGATTTACTTATTTAGTCTTATCTCAAATTTCTTGGTATTCCAGCAGGATTTCCAACAGGGAAGAGATTACCTGGAATTTTCACTTGAATGGTTGCAGTCATTTCTTGTGCAATCTGTAATCTTATTGGTAGGTCTATATCAGGATTTAGTGCATGTTTCTTGACGATAGAGTATAACATGGTCTCTAATTCTTTGATTTGATTGGCTGATGGGTTGGTGATACTCTTCATGGTCACTAGTGTCCCTTTACTCTAAAGGTAACAAATAATTGGTTACTTTAAGGCGCTGTTACACTAGTGTCCCTTTAATCTAAGGTACACGGTACTGTTGTAGTATAATTATTATAAAAAGAATTAAAACAACCCAACATATTAATTAAACAAATGTTAATGAGTGTGTAATTATCATTTATCAAAACCCTCAAAATGACTATGTCAATAATTTTCCAGTCAAATAGTAAGTGTTTGATTTAGTTTTGACAAAGTTTAATAAATGGCAACTTCTTTAGTGAAATGCTATACTACCATCGCTTGCATCTACCCATTAACAGTTGTGACAAAAACATGTTGACTGTCACAGTCAAACTTCAAAGATTGGTGCCCAAAATTTGCATGTTTGTAACCACTGTTGTGGAAAAAAGGCTAGAAAGTTAAAGATATGTAACGGTCACTTGCATCTACCCGATGTTAACAGATATGACAAAAATATTATATATGAAATTTACCTCAACAAATTGAATTTATTTAGAGAATAGAATTAGGAATGTGCAAAGTTTGGCGCCAAACTTTTGAAGTTTACGTCTAGACAGAATATGTTTTTTGTTGCGACCGTTAATGGGTAGGTGCAAACGACGGTAGGTATTATCAATACAATGGATACCTTTACGTTCTTCTTGTGTGACTTCCCACCAATATGCTGTTTGACTTTCTCTTCATTCAGACTTTCAAAAGTTACATTACAAACTTTACAGTAAAACTTTCCTGTGCCTTCCTGTGGGATAATGGAAGTTTTGTTTTAAAAGATTTCTATTGTCGTACAAAATGAATGTACACCATATAACATAATTACAAGTCATGTTTTGGTCCTGCATAGTCAAGTATATCATCTTTACTGTTAAGAACTCTCTTTACAATTACACTTTTACAGTTTTCATACTGAATATAGGTTGTACAATACTTACTTTAGAGACCACAATGAAATGCTGTTCTTGTAGTTGATTAAGCCTTGCTTTAGTAAATGTAGGTCCAGTTTGCTAAAAGGATATCAATAATGCATACATATCATTCATTTTCTAGTAGAATTTAGACACATCCAAACAATTATTGAGGGCTTTCTTACCTTCAATTGTTGTTGAGATTCTTTTTTGTTGCTAGCATGCTCCATTGATGAACTTGTATTTTGAGACTCCTGATTGTTTGCAATTTCTTGTTCCATTTTGTTTACGTCTACTGATATATTCTATGTTTTCTTTACTTATCTAGAAGTTTCATTATAGACAATTGTTTTGACATTTGTTTGGGAACCCGGAAGCAGGTTTCTTAGTTTTACATCCAAATACAAATACAAGAATGCTTTTTTTCTGTCAACATTTTAGATCTACAGGCACTTAATAGTATTAGATGAAAACTCAAGTAACCCCTTAACAAAAATAGCGTTCTAAAGTGTTGAATCTCAAGAAAATCCTCACGTCCAAAGCCAAATTCGATAACCCGCCGCCATTTTCCACTAGCAATCGTTCTGACGCGAATCCGCTGGATGTCGAAGAAGTGCCGAGGCTGTTTCGGTATTATCTCGGCAGTATGTCGGTATTCCTTCGTGAGGTTTCGGTTAATTTCAGTGTTAGTTTCGCATTGCTGAAATAAGTCAAGCAAAACAGTGCGTCCGTCTTTTTCAACACTGTTTGTCATGAAGAATAAGCCTTTTCAGTTGGATTACTGACCTACCACTCATTGCCAAACCATTCACACAACTAAAATGGCCGAAGAGAAACGCCCCAAATACATGAATTGGATTTTAGAATGCATCAATTTACTACGAAGCCGTAAATCAAGGCCTGATCTTGAACGTATCTGCCGTACCATGCAAAAATGCCATGGGGTCTCGGAAAAAGAAACAGAAGACGATTTACGATCTCTCGTCGAGGCGAAAATAGTGACAAGAAGATCGTTTAAAGGAGCAATATCATATAGAAACTCAGCTGGATGGAGTAAAACCCACGGAGCCAATAAAGTCTCGAGGGTAGGTCGGTTGGTAACTGAGGCAGTTCGTGTTCTAGATCGAGGACATGGTGTCAGCAGTCATGATATCGAGCGATATGTGGAGGATAAACATCCCTATTATAGTAATATCAGACCAAGAATACGACTTGCTATTAATAGTGATGTGGAAAATGGAAGAATATGGATGATTGGCGATGGGTTATATCGACTGCTGGAATCTGCCGAGGTAACTAAAAGTTTATGTTATGTCTATGTTGTTGTGATTTTTCTACTGATTTGAATACTTCCAATAACTACTAGTTACGTCATGATCATGATGTCATCTACATACACAAATGCACAATCATAGAATATATAATGTACCTCTATTAAGCGGTCACCCTCGGGACTTTCCAAAGTGGCCGCTTAATAGAGGTTGGCCGCTGAATAGAGGTATAGAAATAGATGTGAGACCTTTTATTGTGGCCGCCTAATAGAGGGTGACCGCTTAATGGGTGATAGAGGTACCACTTTATTGTTGTTTACAAGTATTAATTGTAACAATACATTGTTTGTTTGTTATATAGTACAGGTATATGGGTCATGTTTAGATTCAGACATGTCATTAGGGGAAGAGGTGCACTAAGCACAATATTTACACTGTCAAAACAGACAACATATCCTGGTGCAGTTAATCAATCATATCCATTTTGTAATGACTAGCTAAAACCTGCAATCTCATTGGCTAAAAAGTGTGTGATTAATGCATTAATTAATGCCATTCGACATCAATTGATTGAAATTAGAAACCATCAATTGATGACTGACATACAAAATGTCAATCAATGACAATCATTTATATTAATAGACATTCATTGTGTGACTTTTGATTGCTCATCAATTAAACCAGTAAACCTTTCCCACAAAACAACTAATCATAAGCAAATGCACAGCAAGCCTCACTTAATAAAACAAAAGCACAAAACTATATAATAAAGTCACTATTTTCAATGATTCAGACTTGCCAGCATTTGCATATATACTCCGCTACCTTGTCTATAAATAACTTATTGATTGATTTCCAAATATCGTTTGTCATTGATTAAGGTAGTTTGGGACTCATGGACTCCTTCGATATAGTTTTTTTTTAACTTTTTCTACATAAATAATGACATACTAGGTAGAACTCAAAACTGAAATAAAACGGGGGGTCTTGTAATATAATTATTGTAAATGTTAATATATCTATTCCATACAAAAGGCTATTACACTATTCTTGGATTAATAAATTCAATGTTAGTTAATGTAAGTCAGGTCTAGAGCTTTAATCTGGTTTAATCATGCTTAAAGTGTAAAATGTATTGATACAGTTATTGATCATTATTATGCTGCATTTCCATTATCTGTAGTTGATAGTTCAAGGAACTCTAATCAGCATGTATTGTATATATTTTGCCAGGGTTTTCACAATTAATCTTTTTAAAGGTATTTTCGACAAGGAAATTGTATTTAGTATTTTTGGCATGATGACTTTTGTTATTGCATGTCTAGACTCTGCTGTAGTCAATTGATAACCAGGTTACTAGGTGATATGTTACTACTGCATTTTCTAATTCATGAATAATGAACAGACATAATCATTATGTAAATTTTTAGATAAAGCAGAGTTGTTTTTTTGTTAACAAGCATGTACTGTTCATGGATATGTTGGTAAAGTACTTCATTTTTAACTATCAACAATATACACTGATTGCAGGCAACAATTTAATCATTGTTAATTGATAATAATGGTGAATATTCAGACACTAACAGTAAACAAATGCAAATATTTCAATATGTGAATTAGAATCCATAAAAAAACACTTATAGTCACTTTAATATATGAATTAGAAACCATAAAGAAACAGTTATAGTCACTTTAATATATGAATTAGAAACCATAAAGAAACAGTTATAGTCACTTTTGAATTGAATAACATGATAATTCTCGTTTTTCTATTCATGGTCATATATTCATATTCTATTCATATCTATGGTCTAGATAGAAGAACATAGTTTGTTCATTATATATTGTTATTAGGTGAAATATATTAAGACAGCATTCAGACATGTTATGACCTGTTGAGCTCAAAGAAGAGGACTTTACTATGGACTTGTACATAGCTTATTACATGATTACATCGAATCATGACAGTTTTAATTGTTTGTGTGGTATAATATGTTTTAAAACAACTATTTTGTCGACTTTTTTCAGAGTCCAGAGAGAGATGTGAGTACTACTGAACCTGTATGTGACTTTTGCCTTCAGACATCTGAGTGTAATAGGAAAGGACAAAGAGAAGACCTGTTGATATGCAGAGACTGTGGCAATAAAGGTACCAGTAAGAACTTTTACCCTGAATACTGCTGAATAATAATGGAGAAAAAGTGGAGGTTATTAATCAATGTATTCATTGAGCTTAGAGAATAATTGTTTTGATATAAATATCAAATCAAATCAATTTTATTAAACATTTTACATGATATTTACATAATTAGTAGCATAAAATTAAGTTAAATAGGCTGAAGTATAAAGATAGTTTTAATGAGGTAGTGCCTAAAGACTAAATAAACTATAAAGTTATCGAGTTAGTCTTTAGTAATAAGGTTATCACTATCAGGTGACTATTATATTCCTTCTTGCAAAACATAGACATAGACAGCCACTTTCAAAGAAATTATACTATTTAAAATGTTTAAGGCATTCAAAATGCTGTAGGTGATTATCAAAAATAACATTACATTGTGTCATATCACAGAGTTAATGATTTATAACTATGTTTGTTTACAGCCCATCCAAGTTGCATGAATTACTCACCAGACTTGACATCAAGAATAAGAGATGATGCTACATCATGGCAGTGTATTGACTGTAAAACATGTGTGATATGTAATGATAGTGGTGATCCTGTAAGTACTACTCTTACTAGCTGTTATTGCTGTAAACATTTCCACCTGACAAAAAACTAAAACAAGTATTTACAAGTTTAAATATTTTGCCTTTTTTTCAAACAATGTAATTCTAAATAATAACAGGAAATAACAATTATATCTTTTAAAAAAAAGTCTTATTTAGAGTAAAGGAATAATATATAAAAAGTATGATAACCTGTCCTTGATATGTTCTCTACTATCATGTTAAATAATGCATATTTTTCGCAAATAAATGACAATAATATTGCTTAAATTGTATATTCAATTACTGCATAGCTTATCTAATCATATGATTAATAGTCCTTTTCACTGTTCCGTTCAGTGATAAATAATAGTTCCAAGTTGAGGTTCCTGTTGCTGCGTATAGCAAAACTATAATTTATCATGTGCAGCAACGGGCACCTTGACTTGGAACTATCATTTGTGGCCACTGAACAGAACTGTGACAAGGACTAGTATAACCATGGTTCAAATTACTTAATGTGTAATGTTGTTCATAGGGTAGTTTACTGTTTTGTGATGCATGCGACAAAGGCTATCACATGCAATGTCATGTACCACGCTTGTCTACCATGCCCTCAGGTCAGTATTGGTTTTATCCTAGTAGGTTATCATGATAATAACTAGTAGTAACTAGATTGTCTACCATGCCCTAAGGTCAGTATTGGTTTTATCCTAGTAGGTTATCATGTCATGATAATAAGTAGATTGTCTACCATGCCCTTAGGTCAGTATTGGTTTTATCCTAGTAGGTTATCATGATAATAACTAGTAGTAACTAGATTGTCTACCATGCCCTCAGGTCAGTATTGGTTTTATCCTAGTAGGTTATCATGATAATAACTAGTAGTAACTAGATTGTCTACCATGCCCTTAGGTCAGTATTGGTTTTATCCTAGTAGGTTATCATGATAATAACTAGTACACTGCATGTATCATCATTTGAGCAACATATTGATGCTTTAGATTTTTATGGTTCAACAGTAAAATTATGAATTGAAATACGTTTGTTGTATAAGTGATGATGCTTACTACAGTGGCGCCTCTTTATACCAGACCCTCAAAAACAGAATTCTTTCTAAACTGAACATAATGTTTGATTCCAAATTTTCCCAAACTGTAAATTAAACCTCAATAAACTGGAACCTCTTTTAAACTGGATGTTTTCTTGGTCCCTGTGCTGTCCAGTATAGTGGAGATTTACTGTAGTAGCTACTACTACTGCAGACTGTGTTTCTATGACAACAGTTATAACAGTAATCATTACTATTTCAAAGAATATGTTGAATTAAATGTATTGAATACATTTTTAGGAAAATGGATTTGTTACAACTGTGAGAATCATCCTACCAATCCAGCATCATTAGAAGAATTAAATGGTGTAACAGCGATAAGAGTAGAGAGAAGAGACAATTATCAACAGTCTTCAAATGATGGTAATAATGGTAATAGTCAAGATAATGAGGACATGGAGGTGGAGAGAACTGTGGAAGTCAAAGATATGCATGTACAAGGTAAACACTGTCAACAATATACATGCATGTACATTGTTAGAACTGTCAACAATATACATGCATGTACAGTGTTAGAACTGTCAACAATATGCATGCATGTACAGTGTTAGAACTGTCAACAATATACATGCATGTACAGTGTTAGAACTGTCAACAATATGCATGCATGTACAGTGTTAGAACTGTCAACAATATGCATGCATGTACAGTGTTAGAACTGTCAACAATATGCATGCATGTACAGTGTTAGAACTGTCAACAATATGCATGTATGTACAGTGTTAGAACTGTCAACAATATGCATGCATGTACAGTGTTAGAACTGTCAACAATATGCATGCATGTACAGTGTTAGAACTGTCAACAATATGCATGTATGTACAGTGTTAGAATTGTCAACAATATGCATGCAGGTACAGTGTTAGAACTGTCAACAATATGCATGCATGTACAGTGTTAGAACTGTCAACAATATACATGCATGTACAGTGTTAGAACTGTCAACAATATACATGCATGTACAGTGTTAGAACTGTCAACAATATGCATGCAGGTACAGTGTTAGAACTGTCAACAATATACATGCAGGTACAGTGTTAGAACTGTCAACAATATGCATGCATGTACAGTGTTAGAACTGTCAACAATATGCATGCATGTACAGTGTTAGAACTGTCAATGATATGCATGCAGGTACAGTGTTAGAACTGTCAACAATATGCATGCAGGTACAGTGTTAGAACTGTCAACAATATGCATGCATGTACAGTGTTAGAACTGTCAACAATATGCATGCATGTACAGTGTTAGAACTGTCAACAATATGCATGCATGTACAGTGTTAGAACTGTCAACAATATGCATGCATGTACAGTGTTAGAACTGTCAACAATATGCATGCAGGTACAGTGTTAGAACTGTCAATGATATGCATGCATGTACAGTGTTGAAACTTTCAAAGTTATGCATGCATGTACATTGTTAGAACTGTCAACAATATGCATGTACAGTATAAAAACTGTCAACGATATGCATGTACAGTATAAAAACTGTCAACGATATGCATGTACAGTATAAAAATTGTCAACGATATGCATGTACAGTATAAAAATTGTCAACGATATGCATGTACAGTATAAAAATTGTCAACGATATGCATGTACAGTATAAAAACTGTCAACGATATGCATGCACAGTGTTAAAACTGTCAAAGTTATTCATGTTCAAGACAAGACGCTATTGTGTTTCAGTTGATGCAGAGAATGTTCAAAGGGAATTAGAGATGTTGTCGCAGTCAACGCCACCTTGTACTCCACCTCAGATATCAGCTACACCATCCACTGTATCGGAGATGGCAATTAAGAATAATATTATTGGTAAGTCTGACATCTATAGTCTTTACAAGAAAGATTGAATGGTACATATAAATCAAAGCTGCCCTAACAGTACCATTTTATGTGAATCTTAATTATCATCATAGCAACCAATCAGGAAGTATTATATCTAGTAAAAACCTTGATGTTGTCTCAGAGAGAATTATATAATAGGATATTAACATGTTTTCCCTTTTGGAATATGAACAGACAAAGAGCCCAAATCTGCCAAGAACATGAGTCCTGATGCTTCAAAATGGGAAGTTGCTGATGTGATAAAATTTTTGGAGTCAGTTGGTTTTCCTCAAGAAGCAAAGAACTTTGGTGATCAGGTATGCAGTGTACATACTTGTTTTGACTATCTATTGATGCTATAATGATAGTAAATGTAACCCTCCATGTTTATTTTACCGATATAACAAACAACCTCATTGGTCGATAGGTGCTCACATGATACTGATTAAATCCAACTGTATCCTGACTGGGATATAAGTGCCTAGCGCATGTGATCAGAATGTGCTTAACATGGTGGGTGATATTTTTGACCAATCAGAGACAAGCAGTCTGCTAAACGACAATCAAAAGGTTTTAGCTTTGTGTACTTAAATGGAGCTTAAATTGCAGTCTTTCTAGTGAGGAAATACAAGGCCTTGTTGATAATAAAATAGACAGCTATATAACAAAACACTTAATGACTGATCCCTCAGGGGTACAGCACTTTATCGGGAACATAAAACTAAGTGTATATTAACACCTTTTCCTTTAAAAAGAGTCAAATCAAAAGGCTCTCCATTTTTTTGCGGCAGTAAGAGCGATTTTTGATGGCCTACCAAATATTTGACAATGGTTATTTTAACAAAATATATGTCCAGCCCCTTAATGTTTCCATACCAATGATGGTAAGTGGTTCATTTATTAATGCTGTGTTTATTTTTGTAGGAAATTGATGGTAAAGCATTACTTTTGATGTCACGTAATGATGTGTTGACTGGAATGGCACTCAAATTAGGCCCTGCTCTTAAAATATATGTCCATGTTTCCAAACTCCAGAAATGTCAACCAAAGTGATATTTGCTTTGGATAATAATGATAATAATGATAATAAAACTTGAGTAGTTTACTTATAATGACATACATGCCAACTCTCACAGATTATCCAGGAGGCTCAAAATGTTTAAACTGCAAAACAATCCCTATACTTTTACTTGAAAACGCTGACGAATCATCTTGAAGATTGATCAAGGAGGAATGTGATGAGTGAGCAGGGAGTGATTGGAGACATTCTTTTGGCCAAAACTTCACTTGTTTCCTTGGAATTTTCTTGCATAAAAGCAGAGACTGTTTTGCAGTCTACAAGATGTGATCTGCTGGTCTTTGTGTTTTACATCTCCTGGATAATATTGGGTCAGCTCAATGTTTGCCAGTGATACTGAATATTGATCAGGAGTGACTGCATTTTTTCTTTTGTTTTATGTTTTGGTTCTTTGCTAGGTTCATAAAACAAATTAGGCTACCAAAACTCCAGACCTTCAGTTGGCATGTATGAAGAGTTTTGAAATAAATGCACTAATTTGGATGGTGTGTTGTTTTGCACCAAGAACATTTTAAATTTGGAATAGACATTAGTTCTTTAATTAATGACCAGGCAATATTTTGATGAAACAAAACAGACCATAAAAATGTAATGTTAGGGAGTTATCTGAATAAGATATCAGCAGACCACATCTGTGTTGGTCATGCTGAGTCATGAATCTCCTGTACATGATAAATAAACAGTTAATACACTAATTTTTTTAGAAATCAAAATTGCATTGATACATGGTATGAACTATGTTTTCATCTATATCAAAGCATTGTATAATTGCCAATTAAACTCTTACGTCTGCAACTAGCAGCAAAAGACAACTAGCAGCAAAAGACACCTAGCAGCAGTTCTTTTTAAAGTAACTTACTGATTATAATTATTATTATATTGAGAAGGGATCTGTGAATAATACATGAACCATTTTCATAATAAAGGTAGACAATATACGCCATTGCTTCTAAGGAATTTAACCCAATTTTTGGAGGAAAATAATTTGACACTAGAATAAAGGCCCAGGCATACAGCTTCAACATTTGTTTGATTTTGTTTAGAGTGTCAGGGCCACCCCAAAAAATGTTCACAAATTAGTCAATCACTATACAAGATAATTCTGATGTTTTTGGTTGACACTTTGACATTATATCTTGACAGTGAAATTTATTGAATCATCAATTTCCTGTAAGTCTATTGTTTAGATACTTGAATGTGATTGGATGATTTGTGAAAAATTTGTTTGGGTGGCCTTGGTTGGAGTAGTCGCACTGTAACGCTGTAGAATGGTTGTTGCAATTGAATGATGTTGAACGTAGGGTGATAAAGGGTTTCAATGACAATGTTGAAATGGGGTGCAAACAGCATCGACATTGCCATTCAACAAAATCAAACGGATGTTGAAGCAAATGTTGAAGCTGTTTGCCTGTGTCTTGAGGAGTTGCAATAAAGTATTAACTATTCCTTAATGCATTTAATGTACAATAACCTTTGTTGCTTTAATTGGCTGACATTGTTCATAAATTGTGATGTCATACATACATTTTACAGTGCGAATCACAAAACCGTGGGCACCTAGAAATATTTTAGAAATCGTTTTTTGTTCGTTGAACAACTCAGAAACAACTACATCACCGCAAGAAGTTTGACTGCTGTGTAGATTGATAAACTTTTTGTAGTTAGAGTTGTTTTTGAGTTGTTCAACGAACAATAAATAATTTCTAAAATATTTATGGGTGCCCACGGTTTTGTGATTCGCACTGTAATATTAGTTAATTGTTACTAATACTATTTTACTAGTTAGTTTCAATTTGTAATTCCAATATATTAATAGTATTTTTCAGTCAAAAGAATAACAATAAATATGTGTCATCACATTGCTAAATAATTTCATTATTTAAATACTTGTTTTCCTTTGTTCTGATATTGTCCAAAGGGGGAGTTATTCTATGCTGTAAGCGACTGATATAACATAAGAAACAGTTGTCTCTTGCTGTGGTTGCTAATCCTATCAAAAAATACTCACATTTATGCATAACATTTCTGGATTATATCATTGCTAAATATGGAAGTCTTGACCAGATTTCTTAATAGGGTTATCAATAAAAAATACTGTGATTCATGACACAACGTAGTTAACATAATATTAACATAATTATTATAATTTTGAAAATAAAATATTTCCCTTACAATACTACTTGTTTGTGATATGGTGTTATATTTTCATCTGTATACATGTAGCTTTTCCCATGCATTTCAAAATATTGTGCAACATCATTTCAGTCACAATATTTACATCTTATGAATATTGATACAGTCGATAACCTAGCAACGGCACGATTGATTGGCCACAAGAACCAGTCAAACTGGTCTGGCTAAATCTACCCCACCGGGGAGGGGACAAACCCAATGATTTTGGTGAACTTTTTAAGAGATCTTAGCAAATAAACTACTTTCAAAAACGTCTCTCTTTTTTAATAGTACATTTTTATACAGATACTATTTTTGACTTATGGTGCAACAGGCTATAGTGAAGTAAAATTAGATATAAAATGTTGGTACTTTCCCACTACCCCATAAATTATGGAATGGCTTTGTGTGCGCGCGCGTGCTCTGGCGCATAGTTTTGTTCAAAGGCGCATGAGTAGAAAGTCAGTTACTTTATCTGCCTCGGCAGAAACTAATGTTGTTGGCGGTTTGTTGAAAAAACAGCGAGAAAAACGAGCTTCTGGTTCCAAAGGACCAAAACCTATCCTAGATGATTGAAATTTCTGATGTACCATTGGAGAACGAATTGGATGGCTGCAGTATAAATGGTTTGCTGCCAATCCTTTATCAAATAGTTCACGACGAAGGAAGCTAATTTGTCCCTTCCTTTATTAACACTTGAAGAAACAACACTAGTTTAAGATAGATTTAGTTTTCTAGAGAAGATATGAAGAGGGAAACAATTGTAAAATTCATCCAGAAGGCATCGAATATCAAAACAGCAAAGGCAATGGCCTCCGGTGAAATGAGCGACATCGAAACGGCCACCTTTGCCACTCCAGGCTCGGTCTTTAGCAAAGTGGATCACATTTTATGGGCGATTGCTGATGCCAAGAACAACAAGACTCATCTTATGAAGTTTGTGCCAATCGTTAAACAGCTAACCAAAGTGTTGAATGGAGCGGACGCCAGCTTTATCCGCCATTCTGAGTTCTATCATGATCTGAAAGAAACACTGGCCAAAATCGAACAACAGATCCAAGAATCCAAGTCCCGTAATAAGTGGACCAACAAACTGATGGCTAAGAAAGACCAAAAAATACTAGAAGAAATCGAACAACATGTAGATCATCTCATAACGAGAATTGTCTTTGCTTTTGCTCAGCGTGCCAAACTCATGAACATTGCCAGATTGAAGAAGAAGCAACGAAAAGCCCTCGAACCAATCTCCAGTATTGAAGAGGAGGATGAAAGTGAAATAGACACTGAAACAGCTTCTATTAAAAGCCAAGAAGACTCAAAGGAGGCTGAAAGATAATTTCATTACATATTATATACAATCATTTAGATTTAAAATTAGTATAAACTATTGACTTTTTTCTATTTTGTGCATATTTGATGAGCGTGGTGGTTAGCTGTTGGCTGGGAAAACCAAGGACAATACAAGAATGCGAATTATACACCGAATATTCATTAAGCACATTTGAGAATAATGTTCCTAGAATAGATTATTCATGATAAGGATATAAAATATTGTAAGATAAAGACTTTGATGACAAAATTAATACTATTTATGCCGTGCTGCTGATAAATTGGAGTAAACTCAAGTGGTTTGTTTGTCATACTTGATATGAAAGTACACTAGGTGGGTTCACACTTCAAGTAGGTCTAAAGTCCATCTGTAAGAGATTAGGTTCTTTAGGTACCTTTGGTAACAAATGTGAGTAAGGCGTTCATACTGACAAACAAGTATATTATTTAGCCTTTATCTGTCAATCATAGGTCATTTGAG
Source organism: Metridium senile (assembly GCA_949775045.1). Lineage (NCBI taxonomy): Eukaryota > Metazoa > Cnidaria > Anthozoa > Actiniaria > Metridiidae > Metridium > Metridium senile. The sequence goes on from OX459105.1 coordinate 17,468,981, forward strand.
AATAGAGTGAGTCCAGTGCAATCATTTTTGTAGAAGCCTGGATTCATCGCTATGAAACAAAACTGCCATATTTCCTGCTAAAACAGGTATATCTCTAAATGTGTACTTATAACAGGAGAACAAGCAGCTGACAAGTTTGATAGAAATTTGCTGTTTTTATTATGGGTTTGGAAGACCTACTGTATTCTTGGCTTTCATGTGAAGTCATCAAAATACTAACTTTGAAATTATGGGCTCCATGAAGTTGTGCTTTCGATATCGTTTACAGTCTCCGTACCAAATTTTATTGATTTACTGCCTTTAATTAAAGAGAAATCAATGAAGTAATTTAAGTCACACAACACTTGTCACGCGTTTGAAGGAATGAAATTTGTGCAATAGGTTCGGGCAATTTTGCCATTTCAATCAATTGATATAAACCAACATGGTAAATAAGAGAATATCTAGGCAAATTAATAACATTTTGGTCAATATTCTTCTAGTGTCAACCCACCTAGTAATAGTCCAATCATGAAGATTAAATATTGATGTAGGAAGACTCAGAAACTGCATTTCCAGGTAGTCCCATAATACAATGATTTTATTGATTTGATTTTTCTACAGTTGCTATCTGTACATTATTTACATACATAATTTTCCAAAGGAGAGGTTATTTTACACAATTATCAAAGCTTATCCTTCCAAGTTCTCCATGTCTGAACTTTGACATAAAGTGAGAGGTTATTTTACACAATTATCAAAGCTTATCCTTCCTAGTTCTCCACGTCTGAACTTTGACATAAAGTGAATTGATGCTTGTAAATAATTGGGAACTCCACCTGTATTAATTACAAATACAGATAATCATCAGTTAATAAAATAGTGGTTTGTTATGATGGTTATGATGATGATGATGGTGGTAAGAAGGTTCATGATGACGATAATGTTCCATGATGGTACTTATGGTTCATAATGATGATTGTGATGATGATGATGATAGTTATGATGATGATAGTGATGATGATGATGGTTATAATGATGATGGTTATGATGATGATGGTTATAATGATAATAGTTATGATGACGATGGTTGTGGTGGTGATAATTATGATGATAGTGATGATGATAGTGATGATGATAGTTATGATGATGATAGTTATGATGATGATAGTTATGATGATGATAGTTATGATGATGATAGTTATGATGATAGTTATGATGATAGTTATGATGATGATAGTTATGATGAAAGTAATGATGATGATAGTTATGATGATAGTTATGATGATGATAGTTATGATGATAGTTATGATGATGATAGTTATGGTGGTGATAGTTATGATGATGATAGTTATGATGATGGTGATAGTTATGATGACGATGGTTATGATGATATATAGATAATATACTACCTGGTACTGTGCTGTTAAGGTTGGCTGCCAAGTGACGTAGAACAAAATCAATGTTATCTGAAGGATTGTCAAGACCAAATGTTTTTACATACCTACACAATATATTAAAATATTATAAATGTCTCCTATGCCAAAAATCAACAATCATTGATGGTACTTACGCAAAGTTTTGGTTTTTGTTTAAAGTAAAAAGAATGAAATCTGCTATAAGGTCTTCTCCAACTAAATGGTCTTTAAAGCAACCTTCAAAAGAAAATATATTTCATTCCCAAATCAAGTATGAATGACCATTATAATGTTTTTACCAATAGGTGGGTGTATAGTGATGTATTTTGTTATGGTTTTGCCAACCAACCATTGTTATTAGAACAAAGAAAATAAAAAAATCTATTGTGAAAATGGTTAGCAAATTAGCATTACAATACCAACACTTGTAAACACCATGCTCACCTATAGAAGCCAGCTTCATTCCAATATCTGCAGTGGGTATATAAGGAGATACAACACCTTACAACAAAAAGATAATATTATACACAGCAAAATGGGACAAGTGAATGGATGAGTGTATAGATAACTACATGAATGGATGAGTGTATAGATAACTATATGAATGGATGAGTGTATAGATAACTACATGAATGGATGAGTGTATAGATAACTACATGAATGGATGAGTGTATAGATAACTATATGAATGGATGAGTGTATAGATAACTACATGAATGGATGAGTGTATAGATAACTACATGAATGGATGAGTGTATAGATAACTATATGAATGGATGAGTGTATAGATAACTACATGAATGGATGAGTATATAGATAACTACATGAATGGATGAGTATATAGATAACTACATGAATGGATGAGTGTATAGATAACTATATGAATGGATGAGTGTATAGATAACTATATGAATGGATGAGTGTATAGATAACTACATGAATGGATGAGTATATAGATAACTACATGAATGGATGAGTATATAGATAACTACATGAATGGATGAGTGTATAGATAACTATATGAATGGATGAGTGTATAGATAACTACATGAATGGATGAGTGTATAGATAACTATATGAATGGATGAGTGTATAGATAACTATATGAATGGATGAGTGTATAGATAACTACATGAATGGATGAGTGTATAGATAACTACATGAATGGATGAGTGTATAGATAACTACATGAATGGATGAGTGTATAGATAACTACATGAATGGATGAGTGTATAGATAACTATATGAATGGATGAGTGTATAGATAACTACATGAATGGATGAGTGTATAGATAACTACATGAATGGATGAGTGTATAGATAACTACATGAATGGATGAGTGTATAGATAACTACATGAATGGATGAGTATATAGATAACTACATGAATGGATGAGTGTATAGATAACTATATGAATGGATGAGTGTATAGATAACTACATGAATGGATGAGTGTATAGATAACTACATGAATGGATGAGTGTATAGATAACTACATGAATGGATGAGTGTATAGATAACTATATGAATGGATGAGTGTATAGATAACTACATGAATGGATGAGTATATAGATAACTATATGAATGGATGAGTGTATAGATAACTACATGAATGGATGAGTGTATAGATAACTACATGAATGGATGAGTGTATAGATAACTATATGAATGGATGAGTGTATAGATAACTATATGAATGGATGAGTGTATAGATAACTATATGAATGGATGAGTGTATAGATAACTATATGAATGGATGAGTGTATAGATAACTACATGAATGGATGAGTGTATAGATAACTACATGAATGGATGAGTATATAGATAACTACATGAATGGATGAAAGTACAGATGAAAGAATGGGAAACAAATCAATGAATGAGTAGAAAAAGAACATCAAATAATAAATATGTGGAATAGAACAAGGGTACCTGGTGTATCAAGAATGTACATCTTTGGTTCATCAGCAACCTATAACATATAAATACATGACTAGATAAACTAACACAAGCCATGCATTAATATGCTAATATTAAACAGATTGATACAAAAGATAGGTCTTTCTATTCATTTTTATATTACAGTGATGATAATCCACGCACCACAAATAGCAAATTGTCAATTTCAATTTGATTTTAGGTTTTACCGATCTGTCAATCAATTTGGAGACATAGCTTGTACAATGTTAACTTGTAAAGTAATTGGTCAATTTGATGTAAGCTCCGCCTCAAAACGGATTGACAGTTCAGAAAAACCAAACCAAATAATGATAGCAGCAACAGACTGTAATAATTAGTATCACTTTTATTGATAGCTCTTTACCAGGATTCTTTCTTGTAAAGCTGTTGTTACACCAGGAACTTTACCAACTCTTGTGGCTTTACCTAAAATAACAGATAATCATTTGAAATACTTTGGCCAATCTTTACTAGCTTAAAACTGTATGTCAGTTTTACTAATCTATAACCTTTATTTAATTAAGCAAAAATCAACATGCGAGGGAGGAGTGACATAGAAAAAAAAGGACTTAATGTAGAGGTTATAGTGAGTGCCAGCAGAAGAATAACCACTATGCATGTGGATCTGCTGTGGAAAATATCATTATTACTTTTATTAATTACCTTTTCGTAAATAAGTTCTTCTCATGGCATTAATCAAGGATGATTTCCCAGTATTAGGCAGACCACACACCAGAAGTGTGTAAGGAGAATCTGGGTCCTAATAATGAATTAACATGTATATAAAAAGTTGTCATGGTAACTCATCATATTTACTTTATTCATTGTATATCAATAGTTGTTATGACAACTAACCTTTCTTGTATATGAACCTTCATATTCAGCATCTTTTATAGCTTCCATTACTGATGGTATGATCTAAGATCATGAGAAAGGGAGAACAATAGGTCATTTGCACTACCAGTATACCAGTATGCTTAATCACTTTCCTTTATTATTCAGATTTGTAATCCCTCTTGTGAATTGTAGAATCATTGGCACTAATTATTTTACTAAAGAAAACATGCAAATCATTCTGGTCTTGGTATATATAACAATATATTGTAAATGGCCATTATGGTACTGAGTGACATGACTTAGTTTATCACAAGTATCATGTATTACCTTCTTAATAGTTTGACTTGACTGAGATTTATTATCAACAAACACTGTTCTTGTTCCTTGAGATTCCAATGTTTTTCTAATTGTCTGTCATAGTATAAATAACAGGCTTTAATGACATATAACCCATAATATATTATCATATACAGTTATATGGCGTTGTCTGTCATGGTACAAATAACAGGCTTTAATGTCAAATAACCCATAATATATTATCATATACAGTTATATGGCGTTGTCTGTCATAGTATAAATAACAGGCTTTAAAATCATACAACCCATTGTATATTATCATCTGCAGTTATATGGCGTCAAATGTAGCCTGCTGTGCAGACTCTTTTTTTTGCGCTTAAAATATTCGCCAAAAAAGTAGAGTCTACTGAACTGAGCTGCTAATCAGTTTCCAATATGCATGTGATGACTTAATAAAATATAACCTCAAGTATCCAATCAGAAGCTCTGTTAGAAAACTTTGCAAATACAGCCCATCCCCCACTGTAAAAATTTGGCCATCTTCGAATATTTATGTTTGGATCAGATGAAGAAGGCAATTTAAGGATTTCAAAATTTATTTCAAATCTTTGTCGATTAATATATTGTGGCGTTGAGCAGCTGAAAATCACAGCATAGCTAGTACTATTTTAGGCTGTACTCTACCGAAAATCCACATTCAAAGGTTCCAAGGAAAGGACTTATATTTTGCTGAGACTAGGTGCCGCCGTTGGAGTCTGAGATTGGCGAATTGCAGTTGCCTTAAGGAGGCTCGAAATGGTTTTTTGATCGTGCGCGCAATATTGTCAATTTTACAAGAACCCTATGACGCGTACAAAATGTATTTTTATTAATAACAACACAATGAAATGGTAGATTTTTATATTTTTTGGCAATTTGTAAAAGAATGTAAATAAAAAGTATTGTATTGTATTGTATTGTAAGGTTTAGATCTAGTAGATCCATTTTAAGAAAAATCTGTAATGAAAAACCATTTATATCTAGAAAATTCAGGACCTGTATTATGCGGGTAAACATGAAAACAGTTTAGATCGCCGACACAGAAATCAAACAACATTACCGACAATCCCTGATTCTCTACTATGATTTACCATAACCCTGTTGGCACCTTGTGCTATTTTCCATATTGCTTAACATCACAAAGACTACAAAGCAGCTTTGTCAATCGATATCGCCATTTTGAATTTTGACTGCTACAGTAACAATCAATCAGAATCTACCTTCACGTATACAGAAGGTTTGCTCTGATTGGCCAACTAGACAATAGCTTATGCATATTGGAAACTGATTAGTGGCTCAGTTCAGCAGACTCTACTTTTTTGGCGAATATTTTGAGCTAAAAAAAAAGAGTCTGCACAGCAGGCTACGTCAATTGCAGCTTTACTGTGGTTTCTGCTAACATTGCAATGTCTAGTTGTGAAATATGTTTTTGGCTGCTGCTATTTACTCTGCACCTTTTATGTCTTTGATTGATGGCAGCCAAAAACTAACAAACAACTAACCGTTGGAATGTCTGAGTCCGCGGAAAGTTGAAAAATAATAAAATGCAATATAGGCTAAAATATATTATCATACATGCAGTTATATGGAGTCACATTTAGCTTACCCTGTGATGTGATCTATCAGTCAAATCCATCTTGCTTAATATTAATATTCTTGGTCTTCCATCAAGAGTGTCTTTGAACTTAGGGTTGCGTCCAGAAAATGGTATATGAATCATGGTTAAAGAAAACCAGTAAGCAACTTATCAATTAGACAACACATGGTGTACATATACATACACACATACATACATACTTTATTAGGCTTTCCAAACAGGCTTTCCAAAGCCTATTACTGAAGGAAGAGAAAACGCGTGCGCGTGCTGTGTGCAGTTATAAAGCACGCAGGGTTGTCAGACCATGAGAGAAGTGTTAAGAGAAGCACGACGCGAAGCGGACAATCCCCAAGTGCTTTATAACTGCATACAGCACAGAAAGCAAGTTTTTTATTGGCCAGTGGAATACTATATTTAGATACTATGGGATATAGAACACCATAATACAGTCATCTGATTGGCTAAGTGGATGTGATCATTTTCTAATCGTGTATTAGACAATATATGAGCTCATATCACAATTCATCTACCAACACACAAAATATATCCCTCGACCCTAACAATAGAGGACTCCGATTACCCTTTATTATTTAAACAATAATCGGTGGTGGGAGAGGGGGGGGGGGGGTCATCAACATAATAATGTGTAAATAAGGGGTCAGCTTTTTTTATCAAATAAGAGTGCGTGTAATAAGTGTGCTATATTAAACTTATAATGTCTTATATATTTGATAGTTCATAGACTAGTCTGTAAGTTATATTGAATTATAGTCCCTCCCACCAACACACCAAAATGGGATATCTACATGGTAGAGGAATGGTGATATAGTATAAAGGATACTCTAGCATCGTGAACTTCTAAAACACAATCGCATTTTCGTACAACTGACTGCATAACACGAAGACCTGAAAAAGACACAATAATTTGCTCAAATAAAACACTATACATAATACTCATTAAATAGTCTAAAATACCTTTAGCCATGTGCCCAGGAAACCATTTTAAGAACAAACTAGGATGGAAGTATTCCGGTAGTTTAAATGAACTTCTAAAACTAGAATTAGCGAGCCATATTTCAGCTCTGCTTGCATATGAACTGACCGCCATATTGAATTATCACGGGCTTCCTGTGGTTGTGGTTACCCGCTTACTGGTACCAATTGCGGGAGCATAAACAGCATTCCATCTGAGGATCCCAAACAGTAAACATACTTCGTACGATCGTCTTTTATTGCCGTAAACGAATATAGATTGAGGAAAAAAGTGATTAGAAATGCCTGGGATCGAAAGTGAGTTGTTTTATCAATGGTTCAATTGATTGTAAGGTTAAACTAGGTTGTAAATAGCAAGTAAATTAAGTTATTTTTTTTTATAAGCTTAATTCTTGTGGATGTTTGTCGTCGCTTTAGGCAAGCTGCCCGAAGGTTGGGAACGATCAGAGACAACCAGTGGAATACCTTATTACATTGAGTAAGTTAGCCTCGTTTGCAATGTATGGTAGATATTCATGAGGTTATAAACGATAGCAGAGTACTACTAATTATTTTTGCCACTGCATATAGCGATATTTATCTAAGCCTATTGCCTTTCTGTCAAACAGAATATAGTGTGCGTTTGGTTAATTTCCAATGCTTTGTTGCTCGTTCGACAAAGGCATTTGTTATCTTATATCTCATATTTATACTTAGCAAGATAATCGTAATATTTCTGGGGATTTATTTTTTGGCTGACAGCCATAATAAAATACTCCATCATTGCTGGAGATTTACCACAAACCAGATGACTTTCCTGACCCAGCCCCTCCCCCCTAAAAACATATATACCTTATTGTTACTAATTTGCAATACTGTCAAATAACAGATCTGTTTTTACAACAGTTAGTCTTAAAATTGGCACAATTAATTTTAGTTTTTCTGATATAGCTATCAGTTAAGTAATTAACACAGGCCTGAAGCAATTAGTGTTTTATTGGACCATGCATATATCTTACGTACTTTAATATAGTGCTGTATGTAAGGTGTTGACTTAACTTTACTGACGTTTCGAGCTATAGCCCTTCGTCGGATTTGCTTTTACTCCGATGGAGGGCTAAAACTCAAAACATCAGTAAAGTTAAGTCAACATTTTTTACGGTGTTACAAATTTCATTACATTACCTATCGTTTATATCAAACACCGACGCAGCCTATACTAGTTTACTCGCTAGTTTCCATTTGTGTTTTATTACTGTTGTGTTTTTCTAGTCATGAGACAGAATGTACTTCTTGGGATCACCCAGAAATGGTTAAACTACTGCAAGAAATTGGTAAGATGAATTTACTAGATTTTCATCTATCTTCTATTAAAGTAATTTTTTTGGATCATCATATATACACACATTTTCTTTTTCAGCATCACTCAACAATATCAAGTATGCAGCATATCGCACTGCTATGAAACTAAGAGCAATCCAGAAAAGAACACAATGTAAGTAAGCAGTGTTGTAATAATACACAGCTGTACATGGTTTATTGATTGTAAATATGATTATGTTGTAGTGTTTTTATTGGAGCTTCCTATTATAATAACTACACTACAAGAAGAAGATGTCAGTGATTGTTACACTGAGAAACTGTTAACTGCTTCAGATGTACAACGGATTATCATGACAATATATATCAATCAAAATGGAGATAGGAAAGGGTTTATTGATGTTCCTCTGGCTACTGACCTGACATTTAATTGGATTCTCAATGCATTTGATCAGTAAGTATGACTGTGTATATCATTTCTTGTAAGAATGAATCAAAATATATTTAAGTATTGGTCCATGGGCATGAATGAATTACTTCTATTAAAACCAGAACAATTATCTCCGTCTGTTTTATTGAATGAATGAATAAATGGTAGAATGAATGAATAAATGGTAGAATGAATGAATAAATGGTAGAATGAATGAATAAATGGTAGAATGAATGAATAAATGGTAGAATGAATGAATGGTAGAATGAATGAATGGTAGAATGAATGACTGATCAAGTAAAATTGTTACAAATTGAGCTGGTGTTTACAATTATATGAATGAATTGTTTTTATTTGTTTCAAGGAACCGTACAGGGTTTGTTCAGTCTTTATCTTTAAAGGTTGGACTGTCTTTGATGTGTGCAGCAAAGATTCAAGATAAGTATAAATGTATGTTTGAAGACTCTCAAGAAACTAGATGTTTATATTATATTTAAGTCTGGTTACATCATTATTATTATTTTTTAAATGTAAAAGGCTTGATTCATACACACCCTATAATATTAAATGACACAACTTCTGGAGTATGACAATACATAATCATGGCTATTATTTGTTTTTAGATATTTTTCGCCAGCTTTGCAACAGTAAAGGTTGGATGGACAAGAAGAGATTAAAAACCTTCCTCCAAGAATCTTTGCAGGTTAATAATAATAAATAATAATAATAACAATAATAATATTTTCCACAGCAGATCCACATAGTCATTATTCTTCTGCTGGCACAGACTCACTACCTACCTCAACATTAAATATTTTTCATACATCACTCCTCACATGTTGATTTTTGCTGAGGGAGGAAAACTAGATAACTAGGAGAAAAACCTTTGTGGCATATGGTAAACAACAACACATCAAACAAACTCAATTTACATATGATCTGGTGCCTGGGAATCACAGTGGTGTAAGGCCAGTGCCCTCACCACTCTGCCAACCATGCCACCCATGACATTAAATCTAATTTGTTAAATACAGTGTCCTTTAACTTTTCTGTAACGTTATCTCAGATAGCAGCGCTAAAATGTTTGATAATATTATTGTTTTTAGATTCCAAAGAACATCTATGAAAGTGCTGTATTTAGTGGAACCAGTGTTGAACCAGCTGTGAGAAATTGCTTTGAAAGGGTGAGTATCTTGTTCACAACTAACATACCCTGATGAACACACCAACCAGGTATAATTTGCTGTGATTATCATTTTGTTTTTATATAGACAGGAGCAGTTATGGATCAGTTAAACATGGAGGGTTTTCTTGAATGGATGGTAGCTGAACCACAAACAGTTGTCTGGCTGCCAACACTACACAGAGTTGCTGTGTCAGAAGATGTTAAACATGAAGCCAAGTGTAACATTTGTAAGATGTACCCTATAGTGGGTTTCAGGTACTGTTATGTTACATGGCGTTACAAGCTTTGTGTGTTTATACTAGAAAATACAAGTGACTTGTGGGATATTCCACTTTATTTCACTCAAAACCATTGTTTAACTCTTTCATCCCACATCATATAAAATAAAGAGAAACTGCAATGCCTCATGGGAAGAGGCAGTTGAATACCGTAAAATATACAATGGCTTTCAAGTATTCTGATTGGCTTTATTTTATATGATGTGGGATATCATAATTGGTTTTAGTTGTGGTTATGTTGCATGGTTTGATAGTATACTATGTTTGTTTTAGTTGTTGTTATGTTGCATGGTTTGATAGCATACTACATTTGTTTTTAGGTATCGTTGCTTGAAGTGTTTTAACTTTGACCTTTGTCAAGAGTGTTTCTGGCTGGGCAGAACAAATAAAGGACATAAAATTGGTCATCCAACACAAGAATACTGCTTGGCAGTAAGTAGATGAATACTAGCACTTGCAATTATTGAATGGGAGGCTGAGTATGAAGAATTATGCATAGGAAGGTCAAAACCAATGGTCATTGGTTCAATAATGCTTGCTCTTAGAAGTAGACAAGGAATTGGATAATGTTTTTCAACCAATCAGAAACCAATGAAGATCTTTAATTATGTACATATTTTCATGTTTCTTTTTTTTTTTTTTTTTTTTAAATTTTAAATTTTATTTTAATTAACGACACACACAAAATTTACACTTAAAGAGTGTACAAGTAAAGAGAGCCACAATAATTGTGACTCACGAGAAGATAAAAGTTTTTACAATAATTGAAGTTTCAATGAAATAAGTTTATAATTAACTATATATATATACACACAAACAAACACAATCACTCAACAACTATATATTACTATACTAATGGCATTTAATTAACATACATATAACACAACTACAACACAATTCTACGTCTGCTACATAGGACTTGTTCTATCTAAGGCAATAGTTTTTTCAATTTATTGTACTTTTTTAGATGTATATCTATTTTTCCATGACTTTTTGCAATTTCGTATTCGATATTTTCGTATTCTTGCAATTTTGATTTGAAATTTGCTATATTGGGAACCATTCCTCTGGTTCTACAGTTAACTATTGTGAATTTATATAACAAAAATAGAAATTCTTCCATTTTATCGTTAACTCCTCCTAAGATAATATTACTTATATTTAATTTTGGTAGGTTTATATTCCCCGTATGTAACCAGTTTCTTATTTCAATAAAATAATTCTTTGTTAAATAACAATCAATAAAAAGATGTTCCATTGTTTCAATGGAAGATTTACAAAAAGTACAACTCGGTGAATCAATTAGTTTAAATCTAAAAAGGTCTTTATTCAGAAAGAGGGAATTATTTAAAATTTTATATTGCAAAGCTCGTAACTTAGTGTCATTAGTAACATGATACATTTTTTTGTAAACTTCTGACCACTCAATGTCTGGGTTATTTAATTTATTAGCTATGTGTTTTTGTGCTGTCGGTTTGGTTAATTTATTTTCGATCAATTTCCAATAAACCATTCTAGTTTTCACTTTAGAAAGAGGAACATAAGTGTTAGAGATATTCAAACCTTTGCCAGCCTCGTTAGGACAGAGTACGGGTTTCTCTTTTTGAGCATTTTTTAGAATTGTTTTCCAGTTATCTGGTAGAGCTGATATAATACCTCTCCATGTAAAATAGTCGGAATCACACCACTTTCCTTTGGCTTTAACCGAGTTCCAATTCGGCCCGTCTGTACAATCCCAAATGTCCTTAATTATTATTATCTCCTTCTTTACAAACTTTTTGATATCAAAATGATAAAGATCTAGGTTAATAAACCTATTTAGCCAAATCGGTTGACAAATAATTTCCTCTGGTTTTTCGACATAACATTTGCTTACTTTACTCCAGCTATAAAGAATTTCTTTATAAAACTCAGGTATATCATTGATAAGAGCATGGTCTAAATTTTCTCCTATAACTCCAAACCCACCATATGGTTCAAAAACTTTCTGCGCAAAGCATTTCCAAAAAACCGTATTTTTGCAATCCAGAAGTTTTAACGCCCATTTAACTCGACTTGTTTCTATCATTGTTTCGAGGTCAGGGAGCCTTATTCCGCCTTCTCGTATATCTCCTATTAAAGTTCGGTATTTAATTTTGGGTTTCCTTCCATACCATATGAAATCGATAATTTCTTTTTGTACTTTTGCAATAAATGCACGATGAATAGGGAGTTTTGAAGATATGTATAACAATTGTGATATTGCTAAGGATCGGATAATATGTACTTTTCCATAAATTGTTAAATTTCTTGTTTTCCATATTGATAGTATAGACTTAAACTTTTCAAACTGTCTAGAGAAGTTGTTATTTTGCATGAGTATTTTATTATGAGAAAAAAAAATTCCTAAAATTTTCACACCATCAGTATGGAAATCTATTTTTTTAATTGATCTTACTTCATGCTGAGTTAGAACTTTATCTTTTAATCCAATCCAACCAATTTCAGATTTTGTCGTATTAAGCTGAAGCGAAGAAAAGGTCTTAAAATGATTTAGGTCAAATGCTTGTTGATTGTTTGAATTATAGTTATGAAATAGGATCTTTGTCAACTACTCAAAATCAAGTTTGTGTTATGTTATTAGAAAAACCTGAAAAAGACGTAAGGTTCATTGAAAACTGGCGCCCAATAAGTTTGATAAACGTAGATGTAAAGATTTGTAGTAAAGCCCTTTGTAATAGAATAGTTAATTTTTTACCCTCCTTAATTCATCCTAATCAATCAGCGTTTGTAAAAGGAAGACATATAGATGATCCCATAAGGTTTATATCAGATTTGTTTGATTATTCTGAAAATGCAGTTAATCGATCATACATTCTATTTGTAGCTGACTTCCAAAAGGCTTTTGACTCGATTGAGCATAACTTTATTTTGGCAGTTTTACAACATTTCGGTTTTGGTAATGATTTCATTAACTGGATTAGAATTCTATTATTAAACACCAGAAGCTGTATCTTGAATAATGGGTCAGTTTCCGATTTTTTTGATATAAGGGACCGGTCATTATTTATGTGGGGGGGTGGGGGGGAAATTTTTTGTCTGAATCAAAAAGACTATCCCTGGCCCACCCCCTGAGGTATTAAATTTAACTTTTGACCCACCCCAAATGGAATTCATTTCAGAGGCAGCCCCCCCTTCCCCCTTCAGGCAGCTGTCTTCAAATTGATTAAGGGCATTACCCTAGACAGTTTCACTGTTGAAAATCTCTGTTTCCCAGAAGGCTACACGATTACGTGCACATGCACTTTGCGAAGAGGAACTAAGTAAAGATAGCCTTGCAAAGGTTAATAAGAGAAGTGCCATTAAACATTTAGAAATAATGAAGAATCAAGGACTATTTGCTCTGGATGCATATGAACTTATTGACAATACTTTTGAAAGACTTCAAATGTTTTAGAAATATTACTGTTTGCTTTGTTAAACTGATAGAAACTTAAAAAAAATTAATGTTGCTTTTTATACATACTACATGGCAATTAATATACTAGGTTTGCATGGAAACACGTTTTTTATCCAATTTGATAACACACAACTTACTTTATACATTCATGTATGTTCTTTACAAAAGAGAAATGGCCCACCCACAACTCAGTGAAATTTAATTCCAACCCACCCCCTGTCATTGAAAAATATAAGCATGCCCCCCCCTATGATTTCTCCCCCCCCCCCCCCCCCCCCCACATAAATAATGACCGGTCCCTAAAAAGGGGTACAAAGCAGGGAGATCCAATTTCTCCGTACCTGTTTATATTGACCATTGAAATAATGGCTCAACTAATCCGTGACAACGAGGAGATAAAAGGAATACAAATTAATAAGGAAATGGAACAGACTAAACTAGTTCTATTTGCAGATGATGCAACTTTTTGTTTAAGGGATACGAATTCCCTTAAAGAAATTTTAAAATGTCTCGATAATTTTCATGTTTCATAGTTCCATATATTCATGTTTTTACTCATTTCAGCCATCTCAAAAAGAAGACATTAAAGACTTTGCAAAAGTAATGAGAAATAAAGTGAGTAAAAAGAAGAAACCTACAGACCCATCAAAAGGAAGGTATATCTCTATAGCCAATGAAGATGCTGCGCCATCATCAGATGAGGAGTAAGTTACAATGTATTGTGTAGACATGGTTTATTGTGTATATATCATATACTATCTTGCCTACATGTCAATAAAGTAGTTTATAACTACAGCTAATATATCAACAATAACTATGTAATGCTAATATTACACCAATGTATGGTTGAACATTATCAGAAATCAAGTTTGATTGGTAAACACATTCGCAGTTAACATGGTCATGCATCTAGTTAGTACTAAACAGTTTAAAGTCCTGAAGAGATGTAAAACCAAACTAGACTGTTTAATCTTTGAAATGTTGTTTATTCAAGTTTGCTAACCCGAGCATCTTTTGTTTTCAATGCAGTTTAAACTGTGCATTCACATAATTTTTACCTGACAATGGTTTCAGCATGAAACTGAAGTGTTGTAATTTAATCCCTTTAATATTTATTATATAATCACATGTAATGAACTGTACTAATAGCAATGGTATCTGTTGTTAAGGTATACAGTCGATGGTCCTCCTGTTTCTAATGCCACAACACATGATAAACTTGGATCCTATGCCGCAAAGTAAGACAGGGTTTTGAATACATCTAAATAATACATCAGTATCTTACATCAATTTTTGCTCTCATTTGTATGACCAGACTTGCTGATTATGATGAGATTGATACAAAGCCAAGACAAGGGTCTCCCAGGAGTGTTGATAGGTATAATTACATTAATTTATTAAACACACATTGTTTCTAATTATAATATTAACTGTTGATTTTGTTTGTTTATCAGAGATGAGAGATCATTCAACAGTTATCCTAGACAGAGGTAGGTTGGTCTTGTCAGGGGATGCATGGGGAGGGCATCGGTAGGTTGGTCTTGTTAGGGTGATGCATGGGTAGGTAGCGGTAGGTTGGTCTTGTTACGGGGGATGCATGGGGAGGTCAGCGGTAGGTTGGTCTTGTTACGGGGGATGCATGGGTAGGTAGCGGTAGGTTGGTCTTGTTAGGGTGATGCATGGGTAGGTAGCGGTAGGTTGGTCTTGTTACGGGGGATGCATGGGGAGCTCAGCGGTAGGTTGGTCTTGTTAGGTGGATGCATGGGTAGGGCAGCGGTAGGTTGGTCTTGTTACGGGGGATGCATGGGGATGCATGGGGAGGGCAGCGGTAATTTGGTCTTGTCAGGGGGATGGCAGGGCAGCAGTAAGTTGGTCTTGTTAGGTGGATGCATGGGTAGGGCAGTGGTTGGTTGGTCTTGTTAGGTGGATGCACGGGTAGGGCACAGGTAGGTTGGTCTTGTCAGGGGGATGTATGGGGAGGGCACCGGTAGGTTGGTCTTGTCAGGGGGATGTATGGGGAGGGCAGCAGTAGGTTGGTCTTGTCAGGGGATGCACAGGTAGGGCAGCGGTAGGTTGGTCTTGTTAGGTGGATGCATGGGAAGGGCAGCGGTAGGTTGGTCTTGTCAGGGGGATGCATGGGGAGGGCAGCAGTAAGTTGGTCTTGTTAGAGGATGCATGGGTAGGGCAGCAGTAGGTTAGTCTCGTCAGGGGGAAGCATGGGTAGGGCAGCGGTAGGTTGCTCTTGTTAGGTGGATGCATGGGAAGGGCAGCGGTAGGTTGGTCTTGTCAGGGGGATGCATGGTGAGGGCAGCAGTAAGTTGGTCTTGTTAGAGGATGCATGGGTAGGGCAGCAGTAGGTTAGTCTCGTCAGGGGGATGCATGGGTAGGGCAGCGGTAGGTTGGTCTTGTTTGGGGGATGCATGTGGAGGGCAGCAGTAAGTTGTTCTTGTTAGGGGGATGCAAGGGTAGGGCAGTGGTTGGATGGTCTTGTTAGGTGGGTGCATGGGAAGGGCAGCGGTAGGTTGGTCTTGTCAGGGGGATGCATGGGGAGGGCAGCAGTAAGTTGGTCTTGTTAGGGGGATGCCTTGGGAGGGCAGCGGTAGGTTGGTCTTGTAATTCAACTGTAGAGAACAGCTACGTGGAAAATGATGGTTTTGACTAAATACAAGAAAATATTTCCTAAATATCAATGATTGTTTACAGGTCATCTGCAGAACCATCTCATATGGTGAGTAATAAGATTGTGTATGTTGTTTAAACTAGTCATAAATACAATGTAGGTGACATTTGTGTTTTGCTATTAACAAAAGGAAACATCCCTGCAGTTTCATAGCCCAGCAGACTTCCCGTCCAATCTTGACATTCAGCAAAAAGATGAACTAGAGAACCTTATATCCAATCTTGAAGATGACAACAGGTATATAGAACTCTAGGCTGCCTATATAGATAACAACAGTAGTCGTAGCAACAATAATAATAACATGTTTTTTTGACAGTGCACTGCGTGATGAAATTGACCACATTCATCAGTTACAACTTCAAAACCTCAGTCTTGACACACACCACACCACTGAGGAAGCTGAACGTTTAAGGCAACGGAAAGAACGTCTTTTGGCAAGAGAAGAAGTATTGGAATCCCATAATCATCAGTTAGAAATCCAACTCAATCGTCTACGATCATTGTTGCATCAGGTACTGGTGGAAAAACAGCAGAGGGGCAGTGAACAATGGTGTTAATAAATTAATAGATAAAAATAAATAGATAAAAATATTATTAGCAAATAAACACAAACAGAAATATTGTTATGAAGAATTAAATCAATTTAAAATGTTAAACTAAATCATAAGAAAGATTCATGTAACTTAAATTGAACATTTATCTAAAGCCTTATCTCTAAATTATCTTTTGAAAACAAATTAAAGCTCACCAAAATATAAATTAGTAAATGAATGAAAAATAATCTGACATTTAAGAGAGATAGTAATATCTATTCTAATTAAAATCATTAAATCAGTGAACCAATACTCCAGTTTTGAGATCTCTTTTACTCAGTGTTAGCCTCAAAACCATGTAATATATTCTTTTGTTCAGTAACAGTCCGTGCAAATGAAAGAGATTTGTGAGCATAGAAGAAAATAAAAATATAACGAAATCTCACGAGTTTTATCTAAATTTCTGCATATTTTACACACAATTGAGGCTAACACTGAGTAAAAGAGATCTCGAAACTGGAGTATTGATTGATGGAAAAAGGTTTGATTGATTAATTGATTGATTAATTGATTGACTGTTTGATTGATTGATTGTTTGATTAATTGATTGATTGATTGACTGCTTGATTGATTAATTGATTGACTGTTTGATTGATTGATTGATTGATTGATTGACTGACTGTTTAATCGATTGATTGATTTATCAGTCTAATCTGAATAAACTGTCTTCTGTTTCATGAGGAATTTTTTCATGATTTGCGAAGGTAATATATGTGCTTAGTTCAAATAATTACAATATTGTTTGTAGGGATTATAAAACAATAACTGCTTATATCAAAAATGAAAATAGTTTAAGATAATAATAAATAATGTTATAATCTTAGCCAGTTGCTTGCTTGATTTCCTTCAATAAAATTAAATAGATAAAGAATCTCAAATATCTTATTGCCCTCTTATGAAGGAATAGAAAACAAGGCAGTGTGCTCTATCGAGTCATAGAGCATGCAGGAATTTTAAGAAGATGAGAGAAGCGTTAACCAGGCTAACCCTGCTTCTCAAGTCTTCTTAAAATTCTTAAGTGCTCCATAACTCGATAGAGCACTATCACCAAGTTTTCTATTTCTTTTATAAAATATTCAGTAGTTAAAATCAAACGAATCAACGTTCTGTGCACTGTTGATTTATACAGAGCACTTCTCAACCAATTAGAGTGTGTGATTTATATCAAATATTTTATCATTTATAATAGTTATTCATGTGCTCTTGCTTTGGAAGAGAATCTAACAAATTGATTGTGTGAAAATGGTATTGTGTGTTCATGATCAGTCCCTTCCTTGGCAGAATTCACCATATGTTCAATCAAGCAAACATGTAGCACTCTCCCCGACTATACCTTACCAACCAACACCATTACCAGCTACAAAGAATGATGGATTATACCTGAACAAACAAGACAATAAAGGACTGCAATCCTCACAACCATCTGTAGGCAGAGTAAATAAAGGCCAACCATTGACAGGGGGTAATTCAGCACAGGATTACAATGGAATAGGGAGATATGCCACATTACCTGATCACAATGGTATAGCGAGATACGCCACATCACCTGATCGCAGTGGAACAGGAGGCTTTGCCTCATCCCTTAGTCAAAATGGAATAGGGGGATACACCACATTACATGATCACAGTGGAACAGGGGGCTTCGCCACATCCCCTAGTTGTAATGGAATAGGGGGATACACCACATCACATGATCACAGTGGAATAGGGGGCTTCACCACATCACATGATCACAGTGGAACAGGAGGCTATGCCACATCCCCTAGTCGTAATGGAACAGTGGGCTACTCCACATCACCTGATTACAATGGTATAGGGGGCTACACCACATCACATGATCACAGTGGAATAGGGGGCAACATTGCTTTACGTGATCGCAATGGAACAGGGGGCTATGCAACTGCACCTGATCGCAGTGGAATAGGAGGCAACACTGCTTTACATGATCGCAATGGAACAGGGGGCTACGCAACATCACCTGATCGCAGTGGAATAGGAGTCTATGCCACGTCGCCTGATCCAAGTGGAATAGGGGGCAACAACGCTTTACATGATCGCAATGGAACAGGAGGCTATGCAACATCACCTGATTGCAGTGGAATAGGCGGCTATGTCAAATCACCTGATCACAGTGGAATAGGGAGCAACAACGCTTTGCATGATCGCAGTGGAATAGGGAGCTATGCAACATCGCCTGATCAAAATGGAGGCAACACTGCTTTACATGATTGTAATGGAATAGGGGGCTACACTGCATCACATGATCGCACTGCAAGAGAGGGCTACTCACCATCACATGATCAAGCTGGAATCCACAATCATGCACACGAACATGGTGGTACCAACTCACAAAATAGATCAGACCTTCAAACCATAGTTGACAGGATGGCAAGCTCGTTTCCTCTTACTGAAGCAGAGTCAGGTAAAAGAACCCCCATATGCTCGTCTTGCCCTGCTTTATCCCAACCTAATTGACTTGACCCTGCTTTATCCCAACCTAATTGGCTTGACCCTGCTTTATCCCAACCTACTTGACTTGAGCCTGCTTTATCCCAACCTAATTGACTTGAGCCTGCTTTATCCCAACCTAATTGGCTTGACCCTGCTTTATCCCAACCTACTTGACCCTGCTTTATCCCAACCTAATTGACTGATCCCCACCTATTCATTTTGTCCCCTCCTGATTCCCACCTATTCATTTTGTCCCCTCCTGATCCCCACCTATTCATCTTGTCCCCTCCTTATCCCCACCTATTCATCTTGTCCCCTCCTGATCCCCACCTATTAATTTTGTCCCCTCCTGATCCCCACCCATTCATTTTGTCCCCACCTATCCCCTCCTATTTATCTTGTCTCTTACTGATCTACTTGACTTTGTCTAAAATGTAGTATATGGCTTCTAGCTAGTTTACCTGTAGATTATATATTTTATCCAAAAATTGTATTTAGATATTTCAATGGAAATGCACAGTGACCTGTTTCTGGCAGCTTCAATGGTTGGAGAAGCAATGCAATCACTTGTTACTGCAGTCTCTCGACAAGGAGGTAGGCACGAGTATTAGAAAGATACAACATACCCAAGTTTGAACAGATGTTTATTTCTCATGTCCAGTCATTACAGACACATGTACAGTCATGTCCAGTTAATACAGACAGGCACATCTTACAGATACCCACCTAATCCACACACCCACTCATTCCAGAAACGTATTAGACACCTTGATGTACCTATGCTAAAGATTACATGCATTCACATTTTATTATAAAACTACAATATTTAACAATGTTTCATTTTAATAGTCCCATCATCAGCCTTTCCCGAGTAAAACAGACGTACAAAAGACAAGACACATTAACACACACCATACCGGTGTTGTATGATACTATCTTCAGTTTTATAGTAATGTTGACTACAAGATGCTACTTGTAAGTTACTACTAAAATACTATATTAATATATCGAGAAAATTGTAGAATAATATATAAGAAATAAAGAGCTGATACTTTGAATGTTTTATTATCACAGTTTTATTCAATTCCCATTCCCAACATATATATCATAGCTGTCTATTGAAGAACAGTTCTACATTTCCACAATTCTACATTTTGTATACCTTACTATTATAGTAACAATTTAAAATGCTACATTTATTTATTATAAAATGATATCATCATTGGATGTAATCAGCCCTCAAGACATGAGAGTCTTACTAGAAATCACCTATGGTATTAACCTTGTACTATATAAGAGTATTAATTTGTCAGTTAAATCTATATCATTATTTTATCCTGTGTACAGCTTTACAATTCATAAATACTACATGGTAATGTTAACAGTGCTCCAATCAGGATCTTTAACTTATATCATAACCAATCAAATTACAATGTTAAGTTCCATTGTTGTAATCAGCCAATGAGATAGCACATCAATTGATCTAACAGTTAAAATAAATTATTGTAATTTGATTGGTTAACATTATGAAAATAGT
This sequence comes from Metridium senile, assembly GCA_949775045.1. Classification (NCBI taxonomy): domain Eukaryota; kingdom Metazoa; phylum Cnidaria; class Anthozoa; order Actiniaria; family Metridiidae; genus Metridium; species Metridium senile. The sequence continues at coordinate 17,489,993 of OX459105.1, forward strand.
CCTGGTGTAAATGCCCCACACTATTTTTTTTTATAATAAATAATACAATGCTATCCCAATTGTATAAGACAACTTAATATATACTGTAGACTTCATACTATAGTGAATTATTATTATGAACCATAAATAATTCTACAGTATGACAAAAATATTATACAGCTTTACACTAGTCAACTAATATTAATATTAGTAATTATATTCACCCCACTTTGGTTCATATTTAAAAATAAATATATTTTAGTTTTTATTACTTAAAAGAAGAATTTGTTAATTTCATTACATGATCCGAATCCTAGAAGTTTATTAGAGATTTAGTGGAACAGTCAAATTATATTCCAAGGACTCATCTATTTTTACCACAGGAAGCCCAACCTCTATCAGTTAGTGCAAAGAACAATAAAGTATAATGTTTGTTTATTTTTGTTTATTATTTAAAAAAAAAATGTTTGTTTATGTGACTTGGTGGCTATGGCTGGGTTTCCTGTGGCTAGAACAGATGTAATAGTCCTTTTCACAGCTCCATTCAGTGGCCACTAATAATAGTTCCAAGTTGAGGTTCTCATTGCTGCGCATAGCAAAACTATAAATTATTTATCATGTGCAGCAACAGGAATCTCAACTTGGAACTATCGTTTGTGATCATTGAATGGAACTGTGAAAAGGACTATTTGCATATTCTACTAAATCGGAAATACTTTTATAATTACAAAAATGTAAATCAGCCAAACAATCCTATAATGAATCAAATTACCCATATCCTGACTACCTATCCATGTTTATTGGCTGTGATTCATCACCATCATCCTCATTGATAGTTTCTTGGTTGGATTTGGCCATTAGCATAGGATATTCAGCAGAATGGGTTGAGAGTGCATTACCAGGCTGCACTGCTATTAACTTGGATGTTGAAAGTGACAAAAACCCTAGGAAAACATAAACAATTTAATCAGTAAAATGCTTTTTATTTGTACATCATAGAAAAAAAATTACCTGGGAAAAGGTCTGCATTTGTAAGCAACAACTGCTCCTCTGAATTTTCTACTTTACGATTTGAAGTGATGAAGTATACCCCAATAAAAGACAGAACACATCTACAAACAAAACATTCATATAATCATGGTTCAAAACAATCATATAGAAGACAAAGCAATCATAATCATGTAGAAGACAAAGCAATCATAATCACGTAGAAGACAAAGCAATCATAATCATGTACAAGACAAAGCAATCACAATCATATAGAAGACAGACAATCATAATCATATAAAAGTCAAATATTCATAATCATAGTTACTAATTTACCCTGAAGTTATCCTATGAATCAGGCCTATCATGAAGATCATAATAATTACATCATGTTATTTCAATTTAACTAAATTAGTGTAAATTAAGTAATTACTTCTTTTTTTTTTTACCCCTGTAAATGAGTCTATCCTCTTCGGGTAAATTTTGGAAATTAAAAATAAATAAAACTTACCCAAACAAAAACATAAATATTTCCAGGAAGGTCAACCCATAAAATTCTCTGTATAAGACGATACCTGAAGAAAAGATGAAGAAAAAAGATTGGTGTGCTGACTGCACAATGACATGTATATACCCACAAAGGCTGTAAGAGAACTTAATCATCACTGTATGAATATCAAATGCAATACAGTGTCTGTCACATGTCTGCAACAGTGATTAGCGTTGTATCGCGACTAGCAACTTTCAATATTAGTTTTTCTGAACCATCAATCTGTTTGGAGGTGGAGCTTGCATGTTAACTTGTAAAGTCATTGGTTAATCTGATGTAATCTCCGCCCTCAAACTGATTGATGGATCAGAATAATGTAACATTAATAGTCAGATGGTCTTACCACTTATTATGGCACTAATTGTAAACAGCACAAAGTTTGTTGGTACAACAACAGTAGCATCAAATGACTTCATTGCTTTATTCAGAAATCTGAAAACCATAAAATATTCAGTAATAATAATAATAAAATAATAATAATGATCTTTGTTGGGTAACAGATAAAGTTTACACACTTTTTTTCAATCTGGCCCGTCATATATAAAATGGAATTAATTGTTCTTGAGTGCAGTGATGTTTTAATAATAGTCTAGTGTTTTCAAGTATAACGTTGCTCTGTAGTTTTTGATATGCGAGGTCTTTTATTGCTTTTGTAAACTGTTTAATGTTTTTCAAGTTGGTGATACTGTACTATAGTATAGGATAGATTCATTAGACAACTATAGTTATAGGAACTAGGTATGTTTAGAAAAAGGAATGCGAGAAGCTTTGTCATTTTTTGTAATTTGAATATTTCAGCCTTTATGCCAAACTCCTCTTATTCCTTTTTATAATCAAACTGTATGCCCAAGTAAACATATTTAACAAGGTATGTGCTTATCATCAACTATGGCTTACTTGACTTGTGCTACTGCAGTAGCAACCATTACAATAATCATAATATACAGTAATGGATGGCCAAGTTGACTTTCACCAAGAAATGTAATATTCAACATGGACGAGACAGCCTTGGCTGAGATAACTGTTAATGAGCCTAGAAAAAGATCATCATTGATTACATACCACCATTATAGATATTAATTGTCTTAGACTACAATGTAAGGCCTGTTAGATAATGATTGTCTTAGACTACAATGTAAGGCCTGTTAGATAATGATTGTCTTAGACTACAATGTAAGGCCTGTTAGATAATGATTGTCTTAGACTACAATGTAAGGCCTGTTAGATAATGATTGTCTTAGACTACAATGTAAGGCCTGTTAGATAATGATTGCTTTAGACTACAATGTAAGGCCTGTTAGATAATGATTGTCTTAGACTACTGTTGTAATAATACATGTACAATTGCTTAAAAACTAGTGTTGATTCTGTGTTAAAGAGTTTTCAAGCTCTGAATGACTAGGCCACAGACACTTCTTTACAGTGCTACAAATTTCATTATATTAGCTATCGTTTATATCAAACACTGTCGCAGCCTATACTAGTTTACTCTCTAGTTTCCATGAATAGCAAAGATACTAACCTAAGAGAGCCACTAGCATCAAGAACACCACCACATTTTCCAAGTTGTATTTCACTTGTGTGTATAGAAGAACACAGAAAATCACTATTTCTATTACCTACAAAACATGATATATACATTTAGTGCAAATATAATGATAATTACAGTGTGAATCAAATAACCAAATCAAACAATTCCAACTACAAAAGGTTTATCATACTACACAGCAGTCAAACTTCTTGCAGTGATATAGTTGTTTCTGAGTTGTTCAATAAACAATTTCTAAAATATTTCTGGGTGCTCACGTTTGTTTTGATTCGCACTGTAAAATAAATTTTGATGATGATGGTGACTCTAACAATGACTGATAATGGCGATAATAGTGATATAATACAATAGCTTTATGTAAGGAGGGACATTTCAATAAACTCTTACAGTTCTCAAACATACTACGGCTAATGATAACTTACAATAATAAGAATGATCATGATAATAATTATGATAGTAATGACAATAATGGTTATTACAATGATGATGACAATGATACAAATGGCAATAACCATGATCATGATACATGTGAATTGTGTACTCAAAGAGAAAAATTACCAAATATACAAGAAAGGGCCATTGTTTCATATAAAATGCCAACTCTGCTCCAGTGAGTTCTGCAAATTCCTAGTGATAATAATAATAGTTTATTAGTAGTTCACAGATGGCACACTAATGTTTTGTACATTTATTATTTACCTTTGTTGAAAATGTTATTATTAAAAAAGCACCAACAATGGCTAAGAGTACACCTGTAAATAAGAAACATAATAAAATGAGTTTGACTGCTGAACATATTCTAATTCATGGTCATGGCAATGACTAGTTGAAATGTCAACATGATCAGTTAATATAGGTGACTTAGTTGTTTACAGCTGCATTGATTTTAGGTGAGTTGAGTTTTTTGATGTGTTGTTCTCTCCCATACCACAAAGGGTTTTTTATTGGGTTTTCTGGCTTGCCATCCTCTGCAGAAATCTGGGTTTCCCAAATTATTACTAGGACCATTGGTTTAGGCTATAAGATTTATATGTATTTAATAAATAACATACCAAAAGCATCTTGATATCTCACTCTTTCCTTGAGGAACACAACAGCTATAATGGCATTAGCTACAAAGTACAAAGTGATCTATCAGCAACAAATCATCTAAAACCAATTAATATACATCAACTAATGATAATATGTACAACGCAGCTAATCTTGTTTATTGGCCTATACACAAATGTTATATACTTTCTTAACTCTGCTCTAGTTATAGTTTTATGAGCATTAAAAGCACAGGAGAAAATTATACAAACAAAATTCACTTTTGGTTACAGCAAGGTAGTCTAGCTGACATAAGATCATTCTTGTAACAAGAAATCTTTACAATATAGTTATTTGGCTTTGTTGATGTTAGCAAATTAACAAAGTACATGTTAGTTTTCCTACCAATAACAGTAGTAGTTCCCAATGGTGCAACAAGAGAGGCTGGTGCAAAACCATATGCAGAGAAATTACCAATTTCACCAAAAACCATCAACACAAGACCAAGCCTGTAAACAACAAATAAATAACACATGTGAACAACCCACACATGACCAACCTTATAAACAACAAATAAATAACACATGTGAACAACCCACACATGACTAACCTTATAAACAACAAATAAATAACACATGTGAACAACCCACACAAGACCAACCCTATAAACAACAAATAAATAACACATGTGAACAACCCACACATGACCAACCTTATAAACAACAAATAAATAACACATGTGAACAACCCACACAAGACCAACCCTCTAAACAACAAATAAATAACACATGTGAACAACCCACACAAGACCAACCCTCTAAACAACAAATAAATAAAACATGTGAACAACCCACACATGACCAACCTTATAAACAACAAATAAATAACACATGTGAACAACCCACACAAGACCAACCCTATAAACAACAATAATATTATATCATGAATTACTAATGAGAATTTTACATAAGTTATCATGTCCATTGCAAATGCTTTAAATCTTATACAGATTTGCATAGCTTTTAATTAATTTTAGTAAAATTTTGAAAGAACTAATGTTGGAGTTTCATAAGTCTCGTCTTTGATTTGCCACTGTATATTATAGATACCATACAGAATGTCAGCTCATACTGTATAATAATGGGCAATTCCATATGAGAGAGCAAAAATTCAAAATGAAAACAAATAATCTTAGGCCAACTATACCATATTTGAATAGAGTAATATATAGTTGAGTGATTGGAAAATATATGACTCAAATAGAAATTGGCACTATGTTTACTTTTAGGGGGTCCCCAACGAGTCGTCGGTATATTTCAGAAGTATTTAAGGTAGAACTGGCACCTTGGATTGTTCTTACTTAACTATTTATCCATAATTTACCCTGAAAAGCTTCATTAGCTATAGCATGGCTGTTTTCAACTGATTTTTAGTTTTCAGTACAAATCCCAATTTGCTCTTCCCCCCTCAGTCAAAACTGTAAAATCCAGGCAAAAGCAACCATTTCAAGTGTGATATGAGTAGATTGCAGAAGGATAGGTATTAAAGAGGTTAAAATATGTGAATATTTCATACAATGTTATATATGTCCATGACAGGACCTGTAACGTCCATGACACTAGTTTTTCACTCATTAACAGGAGCGAAAAGGATAAAATGTCAAAATAACAATATACAAAATATATATACTCCCTTGTGCCATATCTATATACCCTTATTGGTTTTCTCTGGTGAAAAAATTCTGAGCATTTTTGTATTGAAATTGTTCACTGAAAATGTGGTTGTTTTTGCTGTAACGTCCATGACAAAACTTATTAATTCATATTTTCTTAAGACTAAATATATATAGATTTGAGGTAGAGTGATTCTTCATCCACTTGAGGCTGAACCCAAAGTATCTTACATAAAAGGACAACTTCATGCCTTTTTCTAAATTTTCTATGGAATTTAAGTTAAAAAAAGCCTTCAAATGTAACGTCCATGATCATGGAATTGCCCATATATTACATTATAGAAGACAACATATGTGAATAGCCTGACTAATGACATTATTAACAATTAGATTTACTTACCACCATATTTTACTTTTTAAATAATGGACTTCTACTTCTGCTTTTGATTGTTGTATATGTGAATATTTCTAAATGGAAATCATGATAAGTACATATATCTGCTTATTCCTATTCTCCACATGTTATACAACATGTGGTTCCACAAGAGAAAATATCAATAACGGTTAAAACAAGTGTGTGAGTGTCACAAAGTGGAACCAAGCGCAACTCTAGCTTGATAATCATTCTTTATATTTTCTCAAGTATGTCTGTAACCCAATAACATGATGTCTAATTTATTGGCAATAAAAAGCCTATTAAAAAGATAAACTGTGCATCCCATTGGGAATATATAGTTAATAGACAGTAAGCCAATTATTTGTTGCAAGTTTATAAGAACTATTGGGGGAAAATGTGTGCCAGTGCTGGATATATACAATCTAGATATCATCTAACCAATCACAGTGCAAGAAATTACCTGGATATTCATTGATATACTAACCAATCACAGTGCAAGAAATTACCTGGATATTCATTGATATACTAACCAATCACAGTGCAAGAAATTACCTGGATATTCATTGATATACTAACCAATCACAGTGCAAGAAATTACCTGGATATTCATTGATATACTAACCAATCACAGTGCAAGAAATTACCTGGATATTCATTGATATACTAACCAATCACAGTGCAAGATATATACCTGGATATTCATTGATATACTAACCAATCACAGTGCAAGAAATTACCTGGATATTCATTGATATACTAACCAATCACAGTGCTAGATATATACCTGGATATTCATTGATATACTAACCAATCACAGTGCTAGATATATACCTGGATATTCATTGATATACTAACCAATCACAGTGCTAGATATATACCTGGATATTCATTGAGATACTGATGAGAAGGTTCCCCCCAATAGCTAGTGCAGAACCAATAAAGATACTCTGAAGAAGTAATAAAAATGAATTCAATGTTATAGTCATCAACAATTTTGAATAGTTCAAACTTACTTAACTAAAAATATCTTTGTCAAGAATTGAGTGCAAGAAAATCTACAAAGTAGGCTGGACTTTGAATGTATTGTGCCCCCCTCCCTATCTTCTGCTGCCACTGTGGTATATTAGTTTTCAAGAACCTGAGATAATATAGTGCTGTGATTTATTCTGTCTATTCACATCATATGCTATTCTAGCATTTTTGATTTCCTTTTAAAATAATGGCATATACAATAATATTTAGTTTCTTGATCACAGTAGTTAATGACAGATTATATATTCAGATAATTACACAATACACATTGTCTACTATTTCATACTGAATAAGATATCTTATTCAGTTATACGTTTAGTCTGTACAATGCAAATACTTAATGAAATCACAAATAATTCACAGAAAAATCTATTCACACAAACAAATCATGAGAATAACAATATTATCTAAAAACTGAATGATATCAATATTTAATTAGTTCTATCCTGTAATTATTTTTTTAAATTGAGGCAGAATGTAAAGTTTTAAGCTTTCCACTTCATTACTCTTTCGAAAATCAATATGAATAAAAAGTATACCAAAAACATTATAATATCGGAAACTATGGAAAGAATGTGAAAAATTCGTTGATCATCATAACAACATAGACAATTCACTCTTATTATAACAAAATAATTAAAAGTAGATATATTTAGTACATGGTATTTTCAACTAGCATATAATGTCTATAGAAAGAAACGTTGTGAATATTACGTAAACATAAAGAAGGCACCATAATTACAGCCTGTTATTCTCTCGTGTAAGACGTAAGTTCTTAGAATATAAGGACAACAGTTCATAAAAACAAAGTAAGGCTAAGTTATGTCTTATAGTTGTACATCGCGCTATGTCAAATATTTCAGGACTTTTCTTCGATAGACGAGGTAAACTATGCTGCTAACTAAGACTAAATGTACGTTATAGAAGAGACGTTTTCGTTGTTTGTCGGGTATTCACTCGATTTTACCTTGGAAGAAACATTCATCTCGTCCGAATTGGACGCCATCTTGCTTGAGTATGTTCAACCGCTCCGCATTATTGTAGAATTACAAATATCCAACGAAAAATCATAGTCCACCTGCTTCCACTCGCCCAACAAGATAATTTATGAAGTCTCAGTGTTTTGTTATAGGCGTATTTGAGTCAAGAGAAACGAAAAGAGGTTGGTTCAGAATATACGATAACATTAACATATCAATGAACTCCAAACACCGCGCAAATTTGCATTTCTACTAAAGGGGGGAGGGGTGAGCAGATTTTAAAAAATCTTGCATTATCAGGAACATCATTCAGTACATGTACAGTGCGAATCGAAAAACCGTGGGCACCCAGAAATATTTTAAAAATCGTTTATTGTTCGTTGAACAACTCACAAACAACTCTAACTACAACAAGTTTATCGTACTACACATCAGTCAAACTTCTTGCGGTGATATAGTTGTTTCTGAGTTGTTCAACGAATAATAAACGATTTCTAAAATATTTCTAGGTGTCCACGGTTTTTGGATTCGCACTGTAACGATGGGAAATATTTTTGTTGAGTAAACATCAATTTATAATATAGCCTGCGTTACATAAGGCCCCATTCGCACTAGCCTGCCAAAGTTTGTTTGGCTGAACCAAAATTCATACCAAAGTTTGTCTCAACCAAATTTTGGTTTGGAAACTGTATTCGCACTATAATATTAGGCCGATCGCAAACGTCAACCAATTGTCACTTGATAGGTACATTTAACCGTCTCATTTTGGAGCAGATTCAGCTATTTGACTACAGTATTAATTGTTATTGAAAAATAGAACATTTCCCCGTACAAATCACGATAATACCACGGCTAATACCACGGATTCATCTCTGTTCGATTGATCGAGTGTGTGGTTTTGTTGACTTTGAAAACACACGTTGAAGTGATAATTACCAAACCTGTCAAAATTGACATTTTTACAAAGTTTGGTGGCCTTTAGAGCAGGACAGCGGCGTATTTGAAGTTTGGTTGGCAGCGACAAATTTTGTCCCAACACAAAAATATCATTCGCACTGTTCCTACCTCGTCGATGACAGATTTTTTTGGTAAAACAAACAAAATTTGGTCTAGTGCGAATGGGGAATAAACCGGATGTAACGCAGGCTATTTTAAAATAATATAGACTTGATTTGATTGGTGCGCATTTCTCATAACCACCTCCCATGGCTTTTATAAAATTCTCCTCCCTCTCCCCCTAATCCAGCTTCCTATCAACGTCAAACCGTGTCAACAGTGTCGTCAACAGTAATCTACCACTGTAGATTATCGACTGGAGTGTTGTATTGAAGGATCAATCCATCACAGTTTTCCTACGTTAATAGGTAAATTTATCTCCCTCTTGTGTTGGTCATCACCGTAAAAATCAAGATTCCTCGTTGATTTTGGAAGATAAATTTAGTACGCCATCTTTGGTACGTATACTAACAGAATTTCGCCGATGGAGGACGACACAAATGCACAAGAAAATAAGAAGAAATGTGGATGTGGGTGTTTAAGTACTGTCAGTACATTCATAACGAGTTCTCTGGAAAGTTTTTTCTATTGGTGAGTGGTTTATCCTTATTTCTAGTAGGCTTAGGCGGTGAGAAAAAGCGAATGCAGCTGTCGGCTGGAAGTTATTCCGGTTCGTTTATCACTTAAAGTAGTATAAACCATGTAAAACATAGGGACATATATCAATAAACCTAAATATACAGGCAGATGTCAATGATTTCCAACATATAACGACAAAAAAAATTGACTTTCAGTATATAAAATAGCGATTGTGCAAAATATAAGCATGAATTTAATACCATAGCCTAATTACAGTGCGAATCGAAAAACCGTGGGCACCCAGAAATGTTTTAGAAATCGTTTATTGTTCGTTGAACAACTCATAAATAACTCTTACTACAAAACGTTTATCATACTACACATCAGTCAAACTTCTTGCGGTGATATAGTTGTTTATGAGTTGTTCAACGAACAAAAAACGATTTCTAAAATATTTGTTGGTGCATGCCAACGGTTTTGTGATTCGCACTGTCACGCAGTTACATAACATACATAGTCACCAGCAATTTTAATGATGTAAAAACGATGTTTTATCTTGTTTAATAACATATCCTCGCATTTTCATTCGATACGTACTATTAAACTGGAAAATAGTTTGACTAGATCTGTTTAATAACACTACGTTTTCTAAATATCATGTAATGTCACGTTTCATGTGTTACGTAATATTGGCCATCTAGTTATGTAATACAATATTACGATGTATTTGCGGAGGGTGAATGACAACATTACAGTTATGAGCCAACTGCTTACACAATAGAAATTGCTTGGTTTCTGTTATCAAAGTATTTAAGTATAAAGTTACAATGTGTATTATACAGGATTAACTGTAAGAATATTGTAATTTATTATACCTCACAAATAATCCTCCAATCACTTCTCCGTATTTTAATCACGTACACGTGACAATCCATTATTTTCCAGCAATATATTGGACTCCAACATGTTAATTGTTTACTCAAGATATTTTGTCAGAGAAAATTATTTGTCCTGTATAATAAAACACCTATAGAATTCATCCTCACCCATTATGATAGATATTTAAGTCTCAATTTCAATTTAAGGTATCAGCCGAGGATACAAAATGGACCCCTATGTGCGCAAATTTAAATTAAGTGTACTCTTTTGTCTTAACTCAGTAAAAGTATTTATTATCCAACTAGTCATAGACGAGCAAAAATATCGCAGGAGTAGGACTGGATCGAGTAAAAATATCCAGCGATATTTTCACTCGTCTATCTAGCCCTGAAGTAAAACAATATTTTGCATTATAAAAAAAACAAAAACCTTTTGATTGGATAATAAATAACTTATTAAACAGTTTGATGTGTAATATGGGTGGATATTTTACTCGTTAACTTGCATTTTGACTCGCCAAAAGGCTCGTAAAAATACAGCGTTTCACTCATAAAATATCCAGCCATATTACACATCAAACTGTCTAATACGATATATATATTTTCTGAAAACTGAACCGTAGTGAAGTTTGATTTTAATGATTTTTTAAATTTCAGACATTATTAGCCAAGAAATGAAATTTGACTGTACCTTAGGGTTTTTCTGTAATTATGTCCTGAAAATTTCATTTTAATCCATTGAAATTGTCTTGACATCAAACTCTTTAAAGTTGGGGAGTTGATTGAAATAAGAAGACAAGATAAACGCACTTGTTTGTTTACAGTTTCCGGTCTTTATTTAGTCACAGATTTTCTTTTCTTTAAATTTTCGATCAAAAGAAAAATCATTTTTAATTTTTTTTGCATTGAAATACAAGATTACGATACTATCTTTCCGAAGATACCAAAAACATAATTTCGTCAAAAGAGATTGGAAATTTGTATCCTGATACCTTAAGGCTTTATAAGGCTTGACCTGTGGTCTTGCCAGATTATTGAATTCTCGACATATTCTGCCATAATAGATTTGGATGAATCCTATAAGTGTAAAATATATTATATTATAATTATAATCATATGATATATGTCTATTTCCAAAGGCTTGGGTTGAAAGTTGGAAGACACCCTTTCAAGACTATTCTTATTGTAACCATTTTAAGTGGTTTGTGTGCAGTAGGATTGCTAAAGTTTTACCAAGAAAATGATGGAACAAAGCTATGGGTTCCACAGGACTCTCTTGCCGTGAAACATCAACAATGGGTCTCTACAGCATTTCCATCAAAAACTCTTTTCACAACAGTTATGTTGATTGCACCTAATGTATTGGCTCCAGCAGCTATTAAACAGGTACTTTATATCAATCCTAACATCCCTTTTAGCCATCCAAAAGATAACATGTCTTTCAGAACAGCAGAAAAACATATATTCATGATCACATGGACTACTCTGCAGTGGGGATGTAAGGGCATAGGGGTTAACCACTCAGAGTATCTGATGATGTCATAATCAGTGACATCTGATGTTTCTTTGTAATCTTTGATTTGTAGAAGTTAATTTGCTTTTAATGATTTACAAAATTGTTAATTCATGAAATGTTACAGCAATTTTTTGCCATGAATATGTATAATATTTGCCTTTGAATTGCTGAAATTTAAGGCAAATTTGTAATTGGTTTAATCTGGGAAATTAATTAAATGTAAAAGAGGTCCATCATTGGTGATCTATGGATTGGCCTCTATACACACCATCTTGTTGTTTATGACTGGTATAGATCAATGTCATAAATGCCTGCCATTGTGTTTTTCAGAATTAAGTCAGATATATATTTTTTTCACTGGCATATTAGCTAAGAACTAACAAAAATAAACATTTTTGGAAAGTTTTACAGCCCTGGACAAAATGTGAACAAAGTTATGGTGAAATAAATATGTAAAGATTTTTATGTAATTTTCTACTGATCGAGTCCTAAAATGCCTCGTTTTGGCGTTTTCAGTATTTTTTTAATCTTTATAACTTCATCAGAAATTAATATATATTTTTCAAACTTTAATATGTTATTAATAACTTATGACATATGATAATTAGTGGTGGCCATTTTTATGACATCGGTCTATATTGAAGTCAAGATGAAAGTGTGATAATTATCAATCACTTTTTCTTAGCTTTTGTCAATTAATATGCACCGAGTTTACTAGTAGATGGTGGGGAACAATCATCTTTGTTTCTTTTTTCCAGCTTCTAGTATTGGACCAAAAAATAAAACAACTAAAAAATGGAACAGAAAGTGAATGGCAAAAGATATGCTACAGGTACAAATGAGCTTCACTAAGATGATACACCATTACATTTCTAATGCATTCATTTATTATAATTGTTGCTTTTAGAATTGGACCAGTTTGTTTTGCATCCAATATACTAGAATTATGGTCATATAATGAAACAGTTATCCAGAACCTTACCAGCACTCAAATATTGGCCAAGATCAATGATCCAAAATTAAGAAGGTACTATATAACAAGCATTTAACTATTAATAAATTTGATTATCTGATGGTCTAATAGAATGTTTTGTTTTAAAGCCCCATTACTGGCAGAAAGGTGTCAATTACTTCTATGTTAGGAGAATTAACACGTTCATCAGTTGATAAAAAGATTGTCAGTGCCAGTGCAATCAAGGTTACTTATGGAATCAAACGAGATGAAGAGGTATAAACACCTTACTATGTTAACTTGTGAATATAACATGTATACGTCCCCTTTTCTATGGACCTGACACTATACGACCAGAATATATATATGGGCAATTTCATCAAAATGAAAACAAATAATCTTAGGCCAATTATACCATATTTGAATAGAGTAATAGTTGAGAGATTGGAAAATATATGACTCATGCAAGTAGAAATCTGCACTACGTTAACTTTTAAGGGGTATTCAGCATATTTCAGAAGTATTTAAGGTATCATGGAATACAACTATCTTCCAAAACATGTAAATTTCAAAAAACTATTTCTGGTGTTCGTTTTATTAAAGACTATAGTTTTAGGAAATAATTTTTGTGAAAAGTATTTTTCTGCAGTAGATATTTTGAAAAAACGATTTTTCTTGCTTGAAATAGTGATGCTTAGTTGACAGGAATCTATCAGCAACTGCATATGATAATATCATGTCACACAACAACTGTGTCTCATTGAAAGCCTTAATATTGAGCAAGTAGAAGCATTTTAATAAGCGAATAATATGTTCACAATTTACATATAACAGGTTCCCAATTAAATCTGTACTATCCCATTTAAATCTGTACTTATGCAAATTGTGTTGATGTGTGCTAAACACACAGATCAACCAATCAGAGTATATTATTTCTGAAGTGAACTTCTCTGATTGGTTGATCTGTGTGTTTAGCACACATCAACACAATTTGCTTAAGTACACATTTAAATGGGAACCTGTTATTACTATCATAGTTTTTCAGTTTATTACAAAAAAAACCTTTGTATTTCTTCAGATTAATCTCAAAAGTATTGATATGTTCATAATCTTTATAAATACCTCGGAATGCGGGCATTTCCCTCAGCATATTGCTATACATTTGCCTAACGAATGCCTCTCAGCCTCTCTTTTTCCAATTTTTCTTGCTGATCTTTCCATTGTTTTACATGTATAATACTCAGAGCAAAGTTTGATTGTTTACAAGAAAGCTTCATAACAGAACATGAGACAAGGTATTGGGTATACACCATGACCTAGGGCCAGGGATTAACTTACAATGCTTTATTTTCATTGGCGTAAAGAGAGTCAGTCTTGATTGATAAGTTAATCCCTCTTGAGTGATCAGCGTTAATCCTTTTAAACTAAAAGACTTTTTCATGATAAAGAAAATTCCCGATTAATATATGCTAAATTCAACTAAGTCCAGGTACATCAATATTAAGGCTATAAAAGCAAAACTTGGCTTTTGAACTGAAAAACTATTCATCTCAAAAATTGTGCCTGGCTTTGTCGATATTTTTTGTATTTCACGAGATATCAATTGTTATTCACAACAGTACAATAAAATAACACTTCTCAAACTTTGAAAATCGATAAAAAATTAAAGAAGCGACGAAAAACAAAACACAGATAATTTTGTAGATCCACGTCTCCTTGATGAGATAAAGCAAAAATCTAGCACGTAGACTTTAAATCCGTGTACCTTAACCTCACTATTTCGCGACACCCATTTTTCAAATGAAACATTTTTTGTCAAAATAAATACTATTTTCGTATTCTGATATAACCTTTCAGAAAATGTAGTTATACTGTTAGCGGAAATCAAGCGTGCTAGGAGAGTTCAAACAAAGTGACCGATTTGTGTTCTATGATACCTTAAGGTAGATCCATCCTCTGGAACCCAGGGGTAATCTTCTGTCACTCGTTTCTCGCTCCCAGAATAAATACCCCTGGGAACGTAGTCTGTTGGAGCTTGTTCTGGAAGTCAAAATTCAGCTCTTTCCTTATTGGTTGACCATATTAGGTCGACCAATGAAAATCAAGATAACTATTCAGAGAAAGTCGATAAATAAGTTTGAACTTTGACTTCCGGAACAAGCTCCAACAGACTACATTCCCAGGGGTATTTATTCTGGAAGCGAGAAATGAGAAATGAGCGACAGAAGATTACCTCTGGGTTCCAGAGGATGAGAGGTAGATCTGGCACCTTGGATTGTTCTTACTTAACTATTTATCCATAATTTACCCTAAAAAGCTTCATTAGCTATAGCATGGATGTTTTCAACTTATTTTTTAGTTTTCAGTACAAATCCCAATTTGCTCTTCCCCACCCCCCGCCCCCCCGGTCAAAACTGCAAAATTCCAGGCAAAAGCAACCATTTAAAGTGTTATATGAGTAGATTGCAGAAAGAAAAAGGAATTAAAGAGGTTAAAAGAGGTGAATATTTCATACAATGTAAAGTCCAGGACAGCTAGGACCTGTAACGTCCATGACACTAGTTTTTCACCCGTTAACAGGAGCAAAAAGGATAAGATGTCAAAATAACAAATGAATATACAACATAAATATTATCCCATTGCTATATCCATATACCTTTTAATATTGGTTTTCACTGGTGAAAAAATTCTGAGCATTTTTATATTGAAATTGTTCTCTGAAAAGTGTGGTTGTTTTTTTTATAACGTCCATGACAATTACTTATTACTTCATATTTTCTTATAGATTTGAGGTTAGAGCAATTCTTCATCCACTTACCAATAAGGCTCAACCCAAAGTATCTTATCAAAAGGACAATTAGCAAATTCATGCCTCATTCATGGAATTGAAGTAAAAAAAAAAGCCTTCAAATGTTACATCCATGATCATGGAATTGCCCATATATATATTAAGTAAACATATTAATCATTATATACTCATTTCATGTGTCAAGTACTCAGTTTGTAAGTTATGTGATTTTAGGGAGAAGTGAAAAGTGAAACATGGGAAAAAGAAGTTGTATCAACTGTCAAAGATACAAATTCACCAGTATTTACAGACTTGTATATATACAACACATATAGGTATGATAATTATGTTATTCCTTTGAGCTTTATAGATATGTGAATGATGACTATATATCTCCTGATGTCTCTATACTGACTGGCTTAATTATTGATAAGGTTTTTCTAATGACTTTATTTAGTAACATTTTTATTATTTGTCTTCAATCGTCTTTGTGGAATTCCACCTAATTATACCGATTGACTACAATGGTTGTACTGATATTAACATTCTGCTTTACTAGCTTCCGTGATGATGCCGGATCAGCTATTTCAGGTGATGTCTTATACCTATCGACGGGCTACTTGCTGATTATACTGTATGTTGCATTTATGCTTGGAAGTCTAACTAGACTAAGACAGAAGGTAAAATATTATATATATATATATCAATTTTAATATTGTTTGTATGAGTGCCAATTTAGTTTGGGGTGATAAAAACAATGAAGTACTCATGCAACACCTTCAAATATTGCAAAATAATGCTGCAAGATTGATTTTAGACCAACCTAGTAAGTACTTTTCTGCAACCCAAGTCCTTAATCAGTGGAATTGGGAAGCTTTAGCTATCTGCCGCCGCCATTGCTGTATAGCTGTATATAAATGCCTTAACAATATCATAGATTTTAATTTTAATTTTACTAGTAATTGTAGTATTCATAATTATGATACACGCCATCGTCAGGATTTACACTTGCCACGTACACGTACTAATTGGGGCAAACAGCGTTTTATATTTCATGCGGCCGCTGACTGGAACAACTTAGTTATTGCTGTCCGACAGGCATCTAGCCTTAATGTTTTCAAATCATTTTTAACTTAAATTTATTTTTAATATACTTATAGTGATACTTACAATAGATATATTTTATGCACATTTGACGATAGCTTTGTTTTTAGTTTTAATTTGTACTTAATATTTTTCTATTTATATTATTTAGATTTATTTAGATTATTATATTATATATTTATAGCATAGTATTATAACAGGACCTCTCTGAAAAACACCTCGGTGATGAGAGCCTCCTGCTTAAACATTGTTATAAATAAATAAATAAAGTGGAAATTGTTAGTGTTTGTTTTGCAATTGATAGGTTTGGTTGGCAATAATGGGTGTAATAAGTGTTGGTCTGGCTATTGGTGTCTCTTTTGGGCTGTCCAGTGCTTTTGGTGAGATGTATGGACCAGTACATTCAACACTTCCATTTCTACTTCTTGGTAAGATGGCAGATGCTCTTAGTGTATTCTATTATTTCTCTGATAAATTTCTTGTATTTTTTAAGGTATTGGTGTGGATGATATGTTTGTCATTGTTCAAGCATGGAACAACTTGTCACCTGACCACCACAAGAGTCTCTCAGTCGAGAAAAGGACTGCTCTAGCATTGAAACATGCAGTAAGTAGTGAATTGTACATAATACATATTGTGTGATTTCAAATCAACTGATTCTATAATAGACTAAATTAAAACATGGCAACCTGCTGTTGTTTTGACTGCGTGAAGTCTGATATGTTCACACTTGAATACAATGTAGTTTTCACATTTGGCCATTTATTCAACAAGAACAATAATTATCCAAGTTAGTTGCCATACATCAATTTGGTGGATATAAAACAATGGAGTGATAACTTTTGAAAAATATATTACTTGAAACAAAGGTATAAACGAAAAAAGTTTCAACTCTTTCTCATTTTTTCCTAGGGCTGCTCCATAACAATTACATCATTGACTGATTTTATGGCATTCATGATTGGTGCTACAACAGTAAGTCATATTATCATTTTACTTCTCTTGCACCCCTAATAAAAACCATGCAGACAAGTCACGTGATGGGGCCGTACATCTTTTGTACGGACCTGCTTGGGAAAAAATATGAAAGGGGGACATATTATAAAATGCATATTGACTGACTTAGGTCTGGTCAGAGGGGAAAATTGTCTCTTGGTCATTTGTACACACCTCGCTGTGCTTGATCCGTATGGCATAACCTTGAGCCAATTATTTTCCCCTCTGGTCAATAAGTACATATGATTAACATAATATTATGCACATGATTGGCATATTCAATCAATCAATTATTCTGATGATTGATCGTGTGATGCTAAGGCTTTGTGATATGTGATATATATGATATATTGTATGGGTGCCCAGGGGTTGACCCAGTTAACCCTGTGAATGTCAGTATATTTTTGTAAGTTAAATCCAAAGATCATACTGTATACACCCTATGCAATAAGAGCAAGGGTCTGGGAACAAGCAACATGAAACACCATGAACAATAAAATATTTCAATAATATTTTCCCCTTACAATTAAGAAAAAGCATGTCTAAATTAGTAGTTTTGTAGAGTTCTGTTGTCATATTTCGAATCACTTCAGAGTTATCAGCATTTAAAATGTACCAAAAACATGAAAGTGAGGCTCTAAAGGCCCAAGTGCACATTTTATGCCAAATCTTTGTAAATCCAAAAAGCTGTAACTTTTGATCAGTTTATGTTACTACATTGAAATTTTGGAATATCACTAATTTCAATGTGCTCTTTCTAATAAAAGCAATGGTGTCTTCTAATACTGATTAAGTAAGGAATTGCCTTTTTGCATAGGGTGTATGCATATGGGTGAACCAATTTGCAGTATTTCATATCTTCTTATTGTTGTTTTTTATAGGTTCTTCCTGCTTTAAAGTCATTTTGTATCTTTGCTGGTATAGGTAAGAATAATGGGTTCTCTGCTGATTGATTGCAGTTCTGTTACAACATGTATTATGAATTGTGTTTGCAGGGATTTTAGCTGACTTCATCATTCAAGCCACTTTCTTTACAGCATGTGTAGCAATTGATGCCAAAAGGTAACAACTCATAGTTTGTAGTTCTTCATTCTCTTTTCATATAACTATAAATGTATGTTTGTTTTATAGACAAGAAAGCAAGAGAGATGCATGCTGCAGCTGTATTAAACTATCAGACAACTACACAGAATCATTATGTGGGAGAAGAGACAGAATGAAGGAGTTTTTTGGCTGTATCTATTCAAAGATAATTCTGTCTTTGCCTGGAAAGGTGAGATGACGATGACAGTGACACTTTATTTCATATCTTTAGTTTGTTTGTAGATGGTTGTCATGGTAATCACTACACTTGCCACCCTAGGAGTTTGTTTGTAGATGGTTGTCATAGTAATCACTAAACTTACCACCCTAGGAGTTTGTTTGTAGATAGTTGTCTTGGTAATCAGTTACCCTTACCACCCTAGGAGTTTGTTTGTAGATGATTGTCATGGTAATCTGTTACCCTTACCACGCTAGGAACTGGTTTGTACATAGTTGTCATGGTAATCAGTTAACCTTACCACCCTAGGAGTTTTTTGTAGATGGTTGTCATGGTAATCAGTTATCCCTACCACCCTAGGAGTTTGTTTGTAGATAGTTGTTATGGTAATCAGTTAACCTTACCACCCTAGTGTTTGTTTGTAGATGGTTGTCATGGTAATCAGTTAACCTTACCACCCTAGGTGTTTGTTTGTAGATGGTTGTCATGGTAATCACTATCTCAATTGTCCCAGGCTGATATTTCTTGACATTGTTTGTTTGTAGGTTGTTGTCATGATAATCACTGCAGTTCTGTTTGGATTTAATCTGTATGGTACTTTAATGTTACGTCAGTATTTTGACCAGATTTGGTTTTTCCCACCTGACTCCATGTCTTACAAGTATTCAATGCAGAATGATAGGGTGAGTGGATGATAATTATTGGAACAATTACATGTTGGTATTGATATAATATCATTTCAATTTAGTATTTTCCAGTGGATGGTGAGAGTGCAGCTATATATACAGGTATTTTCGTTCAGCTGTTATTGTCAATCAACCAATTTAACAATCTATCAATCAGTCAATTCATCAGTTAATCAATCTATCAATCACTGAATCAATCAATCAATCATATTACATTGTCTATCATGTTTTACAGCAAAACTGAACTATTTTACTGACCAAAAAAAAATACACCAAGTCCATAAAGTAGTATCCAAAGATGAATATGTTGTTGGAACATCAATGTTTAGTTGGTATGATGAATATATTGACTGGGCAAAGAGTAACAAACAGTCCTCATTTTTTGATGGTAAGAATTGAATAAACTTGCAACCTTTATTCTATATTCCATCATTTAATTGACTTAAATATTTAATGAGATATAAAATAATACTTTTACAGAATCAGCATCAGTATCTGTTATCAAGAATGAATCCATGTTCTACTTGTGGCTGGATGAATATCTTGCTGGAACTGGTAAAACATTTGCTGGGGACGTTCAATTCATGAATACTACTTCTGGAAAAAGGATAAAGGTATGTTAATGCTAGAATGTTGTTATTGCATTTTTGATTTCTAAAACTTTCTAACAATTCCACTGCAGGCAAGTCGCATCAACTTTAAACATAAAGACATGGACTCAACCCAAACTGAAGTCAAAGCTATGGATCAGTTAAGGGATAAAATAAAGAACATCTACTCAGATGAGATGTCTGTCTTTAGCTATGGACGCCGTTACATAAGTTGGGAAACAAACAAGGTACAAGTTTATTAGTTTAATGATTATAAATAGGTAAGATAAAACTTTTGAATCACCAAGAAAATAATAAGAGTTTTATTTAATAATTATTTAATTTAATAATTTGAGCTTATTTTAGCCTATATACTCAAGCCTTGATCGAAATGAAAAGGAAGGCCACATTCACTTTGTTTGGTTGCTTGCTAAGTTCTTTATAGTTAGTGATAAATCAGTTCTTGACATGTGATGATGGTGATAAGATATTGAATTTCTGAAGTACTTGTTATGTGTATATAAGATATATAAGATATATAAGATATATAAGATATATAAGATATATAAGATATATAAGATATATAAGATATTTAAGATATATAAGATATATAAGATATATAAGATATATAAGATATATAAGATATATAAGATATATAAGATATATAAGATATATAAGATATATAAGATATATAAGATATTTAAGATATATAAGATATATAAGATATATAAGATATATAAGATATATAAGATATATAAGATATATAAGATATATAAGATATATAAGATATTTAAGATATATAAGATATATAAGATATTTAAGATATATAAGATATATAAGATATTTAAGATATATAAGATATATAAGATATATAAGATATATAAGATATATAAGATATATAAGATATATAAGATATATAAGATATATAAGATATTTAAGATATATAAGATATATAAGATATTTAAGATATATAAGATATATAAGATATTTAAGATATATAAGATATATAAGATATATAAGATATATAAGATATATAAGATATATAAGATATTTAAGATATATAAGATATATAAGATATATAAGATATATAAGATATATAAGATATTTAAGATATATAAGATATATAAGATATATAAGATATATAAGATATATAAGATATATAAGATATATAAGATGTATAAGATGTATAAGATGTATAAGATATATAAGATATATAAGATATATAAGATATATAAGATATTTAAGATATATAAGATATTTAAGATATATAAGATATATAAGATATATAAGATATATAAGATATATAAGATATATAAGATATATAAGATATATAAGATATTTAAGATATATAAGATATTTAAGATATATAAGATATATAAGATATATAAGATATATAAGATATATAAGATATATAAGATATATAAGATATATAAGATATTTAAGATATATAAGATATTTAAGATATATAAGATATTTAAGATATATAAGATATATAAGATATATAAGATATATAAGATATATAAGATATATAAGATATTTAAGATATATAAGATATATAAGATATATAAGATATATAAGATATATAAGATATTTAAGATATATAAGATATATAAGATATATAAGATATATAAGATATTTAAGATATTTAAGATATATAAGATATATAAGATATATAAGATATATAAGATATTTAAGATATTTAAGATATATAAGATATATAAGATATATAAGATATATAAGATATATAAGATATATAAGATATTTAAGATATATAAGATATATAAGATATATAAGATATATAAGATATATAAGATATTTAAGATATATAAGATATTTAAGATATATAAGATATTTAAGATATATAAGATATATAAGATATATAAGATATATAAGATATATAAGATATATAAGATATATAAGATATATAAGATATATAAGATATTTAAGATATATAAGATATATAAGATATATAAGATATTTAAGATATATAAGATATTTAAGATATATAAGATATATAAGATATATAAGATATATAAGATATATAAGATATTTAAGATATATAAGATATATAAGATATATAAGATATATAATATATATAAGATATATAAGATATTTAAGATATATAAGATATATAACATATATAACATATATAACATATATAACATATATAACATATATAACATATATAAGATATATAAGATATATAAGATATATAAGATATATAAGATATTTAAGATATATAACATATATAACATATATAAGATATTTAAGATATATAAGATATTTAAGATATATAAGATATTTAAGATATATAAGATATATAAGATATATAAGATATATAAGATATATAAGATATTTAAGATATATAAGATATATAAGATATATAAGATATTTAAGATATTTAAGATATATAAGATATATAAGATATATAAGATATATAAGATATATAAGATATATAAGATATATAAGATATATAAGATATATAAGATATATAAGATATTTAAGATATATAAGATATATAAGATATATAAGATATATAAGATATATAAGATATATAAGATATATAAGATATATAAGATATATAAGATATTTAAGATATTTAAGATATATAAGATATATAAGATATATAAGATATATACGATATTTAAGATATTTAAGATATATAAGATATATAAGATATGAAGATATATAAGATATATAAGATATTTAAGATATATAAGATATATAAGATATTTAAGATATATAAGATATATAAGATATATAAGATATATAAGATATTTAAGATATATAAGATATATAAGATATATAAGATATATAAGATATATAAGATATATAAGATATATAAGATATATAAGATATATAAGATATATAAGATATTTAAGATATTTAAGATATATAAGATATATAAGATATATAAGATATATAAGATATTTAAGATATATAAGATATATAAGATATATAAGATATATAAGATATTTAAGATATATAAGTTATTTAAGATATATAAGATATATAAGATATTTAAGTAACGATCCATGTAAGAACGATAGCAGGAACAACAAGGAATGTGCAAAGGTGATAATTGCAGTATTGTTTCAACTGGTTGGCTGATTGGTTGAAACATGAAAAATTGCCATAACTTTGTGGATAATCAAATCAACTTATTTCTTATTTATGCAATAATTTCCTTATACAAATAGTTCTACTAAGGTTAAATTATAAAGAAATTCTATGTGGGGAACACTGCAAATTGTCTACCTTTCCTTTCTTTTGTCTCTGACTCCTGTGATTGGTTTAAAACTTTTAACTCTATATAAAACTTTGCAGAGACGTGTAAACACAAATTGTTCTTCCAAAACTTGCTTTGTAAATGTCAATACATCCCATTAGAAAAAAATCTCACAATTTGGATGTGGGGAAAGTGAAATGCTGCAGAACAAAAGGAAGTGCTATTGTTTTTATAAGGATAATTACTTAACAGTGCAAATTAAGTTAATCTGTTCAAAGTGGATCACAAAAATTATTTTAATTAGTTCATCATTACCACCAACTTTTTGTTGATCACATATAATTCCCTTAACTAATAAGTAAGCTATTTTATTATTGTTTATAGATTATTCAAGTGGAATTGTATCGTAATATTGCCCTGGCAATGGCAGTTGTTTTTGTTGTTACTTTGATTGTTCTTGCTAATCTCTGGGCATCTTTAATGGTGCTGACATGTATTGCATTTACTTTGGTAAGTGAGAACCAGTGAGAGAGAGAAAGATGGTGGGGGTTCAGACTAACATCAAACATTGAGCTGTACCATTGAGAGACAGATGGTGGGGGGTCAGACTGACATCAAACATTGAGCTGTACCAGTGAGAGAGAGACAGATGGTGGGGGTCAGACTGACATCAAACATTGAGCTGTACTAGTGAGAGAGACAGATGGTGGGGGGGGGGGGGGGGGGGGTCAGACTGACATCAAACATTGAGCTGTACCATTGAGAGTGAGAGACAGATGGTGGGGGTTCAGACTGACATCAAACATTGAGCTGTACCAGTGAAAGGGGGTTAAGACAACTAAGTATGTTCTTTTATTTGCAGGTGAATGTTGGTGGATTGATGCATTTCTGGGGACTGACAATAGATACTGTAACAACTATTTTACTAGTGTTAGCAGTTGGATTGGCAGTTGACTATGCATCGCATATAGCCCATTCATTCATGGTTACTGCTGGGACACGACATGGTATGACACTTCTAAATCTATCTATCAGACAATATAACAAATCTATCTAAATCTAAATCTATCTATCAGACAATATAACAACGAACTCACTGAAACCAGCAAATAGTATCATTATACCAATTAACTTGTAATTTTTTTAAAATTAACAATTAACTTTATATATATATATATTTATTCAATTTCATTCCTTACAATATTTTATCTATACTATCATAGATCTCTATCATCGAAATTATTGTACATATTGTTATATTATATCTATTATATTAATATATTATACTACCAATGTATTTTAGACTTATAGTCTACCATGTTGGATAATAAAGTTATTATTATTGTTATCTAGTTAACAATCAATTACAGCACTCAAGTAATATAATATTTGGTTTTAGAGCGTGCACACATCACTCTTCGTGACATGGGTCCTGCTGTATGGAATGGCGGTTTTAGTACTTTCCTGGCTTTTATTCTGTTGGTAGCATCTAATTCATATGTGTTCATGACTTTCTTCAAGGTACATATAATATAATTGTATGTTTAATGTCTATTGTGTACATATATGATTGTGTCTATTATGTACATATATGATTGTGTCTATTATGTACATATATGATTGTCTGATATGTACATATATGATTGTCTATTGTGTACATATATGATTGTGTCTATTATGTACATATATGATTGTGTCTATTATGCACATATATGATTGTGTCTATTATGTACATATATGATTGTGTCTATTATGTACATATATGATTGTGTCTATTATGTACATATATGATTGTCTATTATGTACATATATGATTGTGTCTATTATGTACATATATGATTGTGTCTATTATGTATATATATGATTGTGTCTATTATGTACATATATGATTGTGTCTATTATGTACATAATATATGATTGTGTCTATTATGTATATATATGATTGTCTATTATGTATATATATGATTGTCTATTATGTACATATATGATTGTGTCTATTATGTACATATATGATTGTGTCTATTATGTACATATATGATTGTGTCTATAATGTACATATATGATTGTGTCTATTATGTACATATATGATTGTGTCTATTATGTACATATATGATTGTCTATTATGTACATATATGATTGTGTCTATTATGTACATATATGATTGTGTCTATTATGTACATATATGATTGTGTCTATTTTGTACATATATGATTGTGTCTATTATGTACATATATGATTGTGTCTATTATGTACATATATGATTGCGTCTATTATGTATATATATGATAAAATTGATTGTGTCTAATATGTATATATATGATTGTGTCTATTATGTACATATATGATTGTGTCTATTATGTACATATATGATTGTGTCTATTATGTACATATATGATTGTCTATTATGTACATATATGATTGTGTCTATTATGTACATATATGATTGTGTCTATTATGTACATATATGATTGTGTCTATTATGTACATATATGATTTTGTCTATTATGTACATATATGATTGTGTCTATTATGTATATATATGATTGTGTCTATTATGTACATATATGATTGTGTCTATTATGTACATATATGATTGTGTCTATTTTGTACATATATGATTGTGTCTATTATGTACATATATGATTGTGTCTATTATGTACATATATGATTGTGTCTATTATGTACATATATGATTGTGTCTATTATGCACATATATGATTGTGTCTATTATGTACATATATGATTGTGTCTATTATGTACATATTTGATTGTGTCTATTATGTACATATATGATTGTGTCTATTATGTACATAATATATGATTGTGTCTATTATGTATATATATGATTGTCTATTATGTATATATATGATTGTCTATTATGTACATATATGATTGTGTCTATTATGTACATATATGATTGTGTCTATTATGTACATATATGATTGTGTCTATAATGTACATATATGATTGTGTCTATTATGTACATATATGATTGTGTCTATTATGTACATATATGATTGTCTATTATGTACATATATGATTGTGTCTATTATGTACATATATGATTGTGTCTATTATGTACATATATGATTGTGTCTATTTTGTACATATATGATTGTGTCTATTATGTACATATATGATTGTGTCTATTATGTACATATATGATTGCGTCTATTATGTATATATATGATTGTGTCTATTATGTACATATATGATTGTGTCTATTATGTATATATATGATTGTGTCTAATATGTACATATATGATTGTCTATTATGTACATATATGATTGTGTCTATTATGTATATATATGATTGTCTATTATGCACATATATGATTGTGTCTATTATGTATATATATGATTGTGTCTATTATGTACATATATGATTGTCTAATATGTACATATATGATTGTGTCTATTATGTACATATATGATTGTGTCTATTATGTATATATATGATTGTCTATTATGCACATATATGATTGTGTCTAATATGTACATATATGATTGTGTCTAATATGTATATATATGATTGTCTATTATGTACATATATGATTGTGTCTATTATGTACCTATATATGATTGTGTCTATTATGTACATATATGATTGTGTCTAATATGTACATATATGATTGTGTAATATGTATATATATGATTGTCTATTATGCACATATATGATTGTGTCTAATATGTATATATATGATTGTGTCTATTTTGTATATATATGATAAAATTGATTGTGTCTAATATGTTAATATATATGATTGTGTCTATTATGTACATATATGATTGTGTCTATTATGTACATATATGATTGTGTCTATTATGTACATATATGATTGTGTCTATTATGTACATATATGATTGTGTCTATTATGTACATATATGATTGTGTCTATTATGTACATATATGATTGTGTCTATTATGTACATATATGATTGTGTCTATTATGTACATATATGATTGTGTCTATTTTGTACATATATGATTGTGTCTATTATGTACATATATGATTGTGTCTATTATGTACATATATGATTGTCTATTATGTACATATATGATTGTGTCTATTATGTACATATATGATTGTGTCTATTATGTACATATATGATTGTGTCTATTTTGTACATATATGATTGTGTCTATTATGTACATATATGATTGTGTCTATTATGTACATATATGATTGCGTCTATTATGTATATATATGATAAAATTGATTGTGTCTAATATGTATATATATGATTGTGTCTATTATGTACATATATGATTGTGTCTATTATGTACATATATGATTGTGTCTATTATGTACATATATGATTGTGTCTATTATGTACATGCATATATGATTGTGTCTATTGTGTACATATATGATTGTGTCTATTATGCACATATATGATTGTGTCTAATATGTACATATATGATTGTCTATTATGTACATATATGATTGTGTCTATTATGTACATATATGATTGTGTCTATTATGTACATATATGATTGTGTCTATTATGTACATATATGATTGTGTCTATTATGTACATATATGATTGTGTCTATTATGTATATATATGATTGTGTCTATTATGTACATATATGATTGTGTCTATTATGTACATATATGATTGTGTCTATTTTGTACATATATGATTGTGTCTATTATGTACATATATGATTGTGTCTATTATGTACATATATGATTGTGTCTATTATGTACATATATGATTGTGTCTATTATGCACATATATGATTGTGTCTATTATGTACATATATGATTGTGTCTATTATGTACATATTTGATTGTGTCTATTATGTACATATATGATTGTGTCTATTATGTACATAATATATGATTGTGTCTATTATGTATATATATGATTGTCTATTATGTATATATATGATTGTCTATTATGTACATATATGATTGTGTCTATTATGTACATATATGATTGTGTCTATTATGTACATATATGATTGTGTCTATAATGTACATATATGATTGTGTCTATTATGTACATATATGATTGTGTCTATTATGTACATATATGATTGTCTATTATGTACATATATGATTGTGTCTATTATGTACATATATGATTGTGTCTATTATGTACATATATGATTGTGTCTATTTTGTACATATATGATTGTGTCTATTATGTACATATATGATTGTGTCTATTATGTACATATATGATTGCGTCTATTATGTATATATATGATTGTGTCTATTATGTACATATATGATTGTGTCTATTATGTATATATATGATTGTGTCTAATATGTACATATATGATTGTCTATTATGTACATATATGATTGTGTCTATTATGTATATATATGATTGTCTATTATGCACATATATGATTGTGTCTATTATGTATATATATGATTGTGTCTATTATGTACATATATGATTGTCTAATATGTACATATATGATTGTGTCTATTATGTACATATATGATTGTGTCTATTATGTATATATATGATTGTCTATTATGCACATATATGATTGTGTCTAATATGTACATATATGATTGTGTCTAATATGTATATATATGATTGTCTATTATGTACATATATGATTGTGTCTATTATGTACCTATATATGATTGTGTCTATTATGTACATATATGATTGTGTCTAATATGTACATATATGATTGTGTCTAATATGTATATATATGATTGTCTATTATGCACATATATGATTGTGTCTAATATGTATATATATGATTGTGTCTATTTTGTATATATATGATAAAATTGATTGTGTCTAATATGTATATATATGATTGTGTCTATTATGTACATATATGATTGTGTCTATTATGTACATATATGATTGTGTCTATTATGTACATATATGATTGTGTCTATTATGTACATATATGATTGTGTCTATTATGTACATATATGATTGTGTCTATTATGTACATATATGATTGTGTCTATTATGTACATATATGATTGTGTCTATTATGTACATATATGATTGTGTCTATTTTGTACATATATGATTGTGTCTATTATGTACATATATGATTGTGTTTGATATGTACATATATGATTGTGTCTATTATCAAAACATTTGAACAGAATTTGTTTTTGTAATGAAAATCATATTTAGCATCTACTACATTACTGCAACAATGTTAAATTGTTCAATATCACTGTTAGTAAATCAATAAAAAGAGAAGGAATAGATATCCTTGGCCTCGGAGTGCTGATTGTAGCTTTGATTTCTATATTTTCGAAATAGATATATTTAACAAATAATTAAGGTTCAGCCGTGGTTTATACTCTGATAACCGCACGCTTGGCAATTTGAACACACTTCTGGACATTTTTAAGTGTGTTCAAATGCCAAGCTTGCGGTTATCAGAGTATAAACCAAGGCTGAACCTTAATTATTTATTTTAATATATAAATTTCGATTAAAAATTGTTCAAAAATCATTCAAAAAAGTCTGTTTGATTTCGAAAACTTACAACCGTGGTTTATACTCTCATAAACCACGCTTGTTTGGCCAATCAGAGCGCGCGTTAGAATCAATATAATAAATATCATATAACACTGTCTTTTGGGTTTTCAAGGTATTTTTTGGAGTTGTATTGTTTGGTATGTTCCATGGGTTATGCTACCTGCCAGTACTTTTAAGTGCAATTGGACCGGCAGCCTATGATTCTGCAAGAGATCACAGTAGTGAACAGAAGCTCTCTCCACGTTCTACACCAGTCCAACCAGTTATGTCAGAGGACAATGTTGGATTTGATACTATGGATAAAACTAACAAGGAGAACCAGACAAATGAATACTACATTCCTCCACCAGATTACCATGGTAACACCTAATTGATATAGTCATAGTTGATTCTAGAATTATGTTAAACTGTTGTTCGTTGTGCTTTTTAGATGTGAGCATGGAGGAGATTGTCAACAAATGATAGCAACTGGCGTGACAATAACGGCACATACACAAAATAAAGGAAAGAGGGGGTATTGGCTCGGGAGTAGAATTATCAGATATTCTCATCTGATATTTAAAAAGCATGTCTAAAAGATACTGATAGTTCTTTATAAGGGCGTGCCATTGACAATTTTTAAACATAAGAGCAAACACTCAAAACATAAAATGAAAAGAAGTGCAGAAAGCGACAATTATTTACCTTGTTTAATATCCAAAAAGATGAGTTGTAAATTTAAACTCCCTAAAAGACATGAGATTACTGATTTATCCGATGAGCATACCTGATACTTTCATCCCCAAGTGCCAACTTCGCTAACTGCAATTCATCCATGAAAACTCTTTTGCACTGACTAGGCATTATTACATGCAGGATACCTGATATATGCTGGATACCTGATATTATATGCGGATACCTGATATATGCGGATACCTGATATTATATGCAGGATACCTGATATTTATATGCAGGATACCTGATATTATATGCAGGATACCTGATATTTATATGCAGGATACCTGATATTTATATGCAGGATACCTGATATTATATTCAGGATACCTGATATTATATGCATGATACCCGATATTATATGCATGCAGGATACCTGATATTGAAAGAGAGTGAAGTTGATACCTTTTATAAAATATTAATTTTCGAATCTAGAATTTTGACAAAATTGTGTCTCTGTCAACAGAGCGCCTCACTATTCAGTTATACCACTGAGAGGGGTTTCATTAATAAGTGTATCGGGGGGAGGGGGTCAGTCACCTGTTGTCTTTTCCAAATAATATGCAACCAGGTTGGTAAAAAAGATCATAACCCCCCCATATTTGCCTAGTTTATTACTATTATAAATTGACCCCCCTCAATATTGCCGCCCCCATACACTAATAAATGAAAGCCCCCTTATATAGGGTCCATGTTGAAACCTTTGTTCAATTACAAACATTTTCAGATTTATAAGTTTTTATAAAGACTGTGCAATTTCTTTTCTATTTATAATCCACAATTATTTATTGCATCTGTCTGCTGTAATATATTGCAGACTTCACATAAGTATATTTATTTATTACCACTAATAAAAAGATTGCCTACAAGGTTTTGGTTTCTCAGTTCACTGACAATGATTATATGAGATCAATCATTAATTACTGAGGGGGGTAGGTGGATTAGAAATATCGAAGCCAAAGGGGTTAGGGTTAGGTATTTTGAAATCTTTTATTGTATCTCGCACAACACAGCGGTCAAACAACTACGCATGCGCGAAAAAAAAACAAGTAAAATGATCCAGCACACAAATCTGACTCAAACGATGGAGTGTAAGACTTTCATCGCTTTTTTTTCAAAATATAAAGAAAAATACAAAAGTATAGACTCATGGTAGCTTAAAAAATATAACAAAGGTTGTGTACACGAAACTTCAAGCTTATATATTCAGGGAATTTCTTTATAAATCGACTTCAAACACCGAAATTAGTAGTCCGAAATTCCTAATGTTTACAATGACAAATTTACCATCTCGCCCCATTGTATCTCGTCCCATTACTGTCTCGCACCATTATTGTGTCACCCCGTTGTATCTCGCCCCATTATTGTGTCGCCCCATTGTGTCGCCCCATTACTCTCGCGCCCCATTACTGTCTTGGCACATTACCGTAACGCACCATTATTGTCTCGCCCCAATGTATCTCGCAGCATTTCTGTCTCGCGCCCCATTACTGTCTCGCCCCATCATTGTCTGCCCATTGTGTCTCGCCCCATCATTGTCTCGCCCCATTGTGTCTCGCCCCATCATTGTCTCGCCCCATTGTGTCTCGCCCCATCATTGTCTCGCCCCATTGTGTCTCGCCCCATCATTGTCTGCCCTTTGTGTCTCGCCCCATCATTGTCTCGCCCCATTACTGTCTCGCCCCATTAGAGCGGATTTCGTATGACTGTGCAACGTACGGTACCGTGCCGTGACCGTGTCGTAATTTATATAAAAAGATTCGAAGTTTTTGCCGTGACCGTGCAGTGCCTTCACGGCCGTGCCGTAGTTTCTATAAAGACATTCGAAATCACTGCCGTAACAAACCTGTGGTGTTTTGATAGGCACAGGAAAAACTCTCTAAATTTCATTTGTACTGTACCGTGCTGTGTCCGTGCTGTTTGCACAGTCATACAAAATCCGCTCTACTGTCTCGCCCCATCATTGTCTCGCCCCATTACTGTCTCGCCCCATCATTGTCTCGCTATAAGAGCGGCTTGATATTTTATAAGGAAGTTATTTAGAAAGAAAGACAGTACACCCAGAATTCCTTTAGTACCAAAATAGCGGTCTAAACATTCCGACCATATTAATCGCTTCAACCCTGCAAATAATGTGTTGAAATATAAGACAAAACATCTTGCGCCAATCATATCTACCTTGCCCCAATCATATCTACCTCGCCCCATCGATAAAACGTCTTGCCCCAACCATATCTACCTTGCCCCATCGATAAAACGTCTTGCCCCAATCATATCTACCTTTCCCCATCGATAAAACGTCTTGCCCTAATCATATTTATTTCGCCCCATCGATAAAACGTCTTGTCCCAATCATATCTACCTCGCCCCATCGATAAAACGTCTTGCCCTAATCATATCTACCTCGCCCCATCGATAAAACGTCTTGCCCTAATCATATCTACCTCGCCCCATCGATAAAACGTCTTGCCCTAATCATATCTACCTTGCCCCATCCATAAAACGTCTTGCCCCAATCATATCTACCTCGCCCCATCGATAAAACGTCTTGCCCTAATCATATCTACCTCGCCCCATCAATAAAACGTCTTGCCTCTATCGAATGGCAAAGCTATATAAGAGTGGGTCAAGTTGTTTTATCGAACGGCAAAGCTATATAAGAGTGGGGCAAGTTGTTTTATCGAATTGCAAAGCTATATAAGAGTGGGGAAGGTTGTTTATCGAATGGCAAAGCTATTAACCCCAACCTTTACCTCAGATTAAAAGAATGTAGTACTAAATGTTATGATTTTGGACTTTTTTATATAAATTACATCTATGATTTTCACCATGACTCACGTATGAACTCACGTACGAACCTTCCACTCACGTACGAACCTTCCACTCACGTACGAACTCACGTATACATAGTACATACATACACAGCATAAACATGTTATTAGTACACATCTACACAACATAAACATGTTATTAGTACACATATACACAACATAAACATGTTATTAGTACACATCTACACAACATAAACATGTTATTAGTACACATATACACAGCATAAACATGTTATTAGTGTACACAACATAAACATGTTATTAGTACACATGTACACAACATAAACCTGTTATAATTACACATATAAACAACATAAACATGTTATTAGTACACATGTACACAACATAAACATGTTATAATTACACATATAAACAACATAAACATGTTATTAGTACACATGTACACAACATAAACATGTTATTAGTACACAACATAAACCTGTTGTAATTACACATATGAACATGTTATTAGTACACATGTACACAACATAAACATGTTATTAGTACACATGTACACAACATGAACATGTTATAAGTTAGTGGCGGATCCAGAAATTTTGAAAGGGAAGTGGCTAGGGGTGTACATATATACCTAATCCAAAAAACGTTGTCGGGTCCGCCGCACAGTCCTCGCGCCAAGACCGTGAAGGAAAACACATTGAATATTTTGATGAGAGTGATAAAACAAGAAAATAGAAGTAGGCACAACACTATTTCGTTGAAAAAAGTACCACACTAGAGTGTGAACATGCAAATAAATTAATCACTGATTAGATATAACCAATATCTTTCACAGTCTTGGCGCGAGGACTGTGCGGCGGACCAGACAACGTTTTTTGGATTAGGTGTATATATTTCTATTTCCTGACAGCAGGAGCCTTTCCAAGGCCCGAAAGCGTCGAACTGGTCCATAGAGGGGGTGGCTACCCACCCCCTTCACCACCCCTGGATCCGCCCCTGTAAGTACACATAACACATGTGCATTTAAAAATGTACTTGAGCATTTAAAAATGTACTATTTTGATAAAAGCACCTTTGCGTATCAAAGATTTGACTTCAGCTTACATAGCATTATTCTACAAGAAAAAGATGTGTGAAAACAAATGTTCAGCTACAATGTGCAATAAGAATTGGATATTACAGTACGGACACAGTAACTGGGCCCACCTGAACAAAACTGTCTAATCACAATCGACCTACAGACAATCAATTACTGTTCAAAAACTCATGAATAATTAATGAGCATACAATCCAATGACATCAAAGAAATCAGTCACGTGAATGGACCTTTATACCATAGTAATATATCATCATTCTTAAAGCCCGGGGGGGTTTGATTTCGGTCCCAGGGGAAAGTGGGGCTGAATGAGTAAAATCATTGTTATGATAATTAAGATAATGAATCATCATAACGTGTGTACATTTTGTAAGCTTTGGGTCTTTATCAGTGAATTTCTAATGAGAGAAATCTTTATATAAAGATTTCTCTCATTAGAAATTCACTGATAAAGACCCAAAGGTTACAAAATGTACACACGTTATAAAGTACCTAGATAATGAATCCAATGACATATTTTAAAAGTGAGTTACAGAAACAAAATATAATCATGGCTTGCAATACTTTAATTAAACATTCTACTTATTCAAATATATGTTGTAGTGTTACACAATGCAAAGTACGACATTACTTGAAATTGAAAGTACAATTATTAAACACAGATTTGGTTATCATGGATGATACATTTGAAGTTACAGTTTCACTTGGGAGAATCATGTTGCTTAGGATTTCGTCCGGAATCTCGAAATCGGGTAATAAACTTAAATTAGCATTTATATCTTTCGGAGGTCCTAGAATTTTGCTAACATGTACTTCCTGCTGTACACATGCTTTTTCATTTGTAAAGAGAGCGCTAGAGCGGTGACCAGTACGCTCCCTAATCAATTTCTCATCAATAGATTCTTGAAACAGTCGGGTTGCACATGTAACTCTCAAGTTGTGAGAAGTTTTCTTCGGCAAACCTGCCGCACCACATAAGATTTCTGTACCCAAAGGTACATTTTGATAACTAAATACTGCAGAATCTGGATTTGGTTTGAAATAAAACGCATCCGTGTTCTTATCTAAACTTCTAATATTCTCTAGATATTGTGAATAGCAATTAACTAGACATGGAAAATGTTTCTCATTCTTATCAACGCAGCAAACATGTTTTACCACACGTGGTTTATATTTCAGGTCTTTTTAAAGAGACTGTGTCGAAAAGACCTCCGTGATACGTTTTCGACACAGTTTCATCGAATATTATACAGTTAGACTGAACACTAAAATTATTAAATTTTAAATTTCTATGCTCCTTTGATCGTAGCCCGAACAATTTCCCATTATAAAAATAAATGGTATGGAGTAAAGACTTAGCGGTTTTGCATCCAAGTAGATTCTTCTCCCACAATATCCTTTCCTCCTGCACTGTCACGCCTTCTCTCTCTGGTTTCTTTGACTTCTTCATTTCTCCATCCTCTGAAGACTGTCTCGTTTCTGCATCAAGCGCTCGTCGGAATATACATAGTCTAAAGATAAAGACAGAGAAAAATAAATTGTAAATGTTTTTTACGTATGTACTAATAACTGAGATATTAGTGCCTAAGCACTTGTATACTGAAAACCAAGTGATAAAATAAAATAAATACAATATTTTACCTTCTGTCATCTTTATTTAGCAGTCGAACTGCTTCACCTCTATTAACCTCAGCCAAATGACGTTGCAGTCCACATATTATGCTATACAAAGATCTAGGGGGATATCGCTGTCCATCCTCTTTGCAAATCTCTTGGACAAACTTCGTCATAGTCCAGGAAAATGGTGCAAAATTGTTCAAACTTGGGTAACAAACATGAAATTTAGCACAATGATAGAACTCCATGCCCTGAGTAATTCTGGATATGGAGCCACGCCCTAAAATTAATACTTACAGTTTTACAGCCATGGAATCAATTATCTTTCAAAAAATAAAAAAGGGCATCTAATTTAAGTGGAAAGAAGAGTAATGAAGCATGGTGGTAAGGTAGGGCATGGGGAATAATATCACATGGTAGGCCACGCCTTCCCACCTGTACTTACAGAATGAGGGATGCGGAATACATTGTGCCTTAAGTTTGCATGGAATGCCTTTCTTCTAGTAGTGGAGAATTGAAATCATGCATAACGGTAGATGTTTTTATCGTGAAGAATTATGGATATGGAGCCACGCCTAAAAATCAGTACTTACAGAGATAGTAGTCATTGAATAAAGATTATTTTAAAATAATTTAAATAGACATTAAGCTGAACATGAAGAGGTCAGATGAAGCACTGTGATGTCATAGGGCATGCCGAATAGTCACGCGTGGAGAGCCGCACCTATGTCTGTGCACTTACAGAATTCGAATCAAAGAATACATTATGCCTCCAGATGATACCAGAAGCTTTCTTTTTATCACTTTAAGATTTCAAACCTTGCTAAAAGATAGAATTATATACTCTAAGTAGTTCTGGACACGCCGGAGACACGCCCACGACGTTAACTTACAGTTTTAATGGGGAGAGGAAGGGAAGAAGGGAGGGCCTGCAGCGAAGATTTTCCATAATTTCGATTTTCCTTGATTTTCCATAATTTCGCGCACGGATTCCGTGCGCGAAATTCCCATTGGTCGAGAGCGACCAGGTGAAATCTCATTGGCTGTTGTTAGCTATATTGTGACATGTCAATGTTGAACAGACCAACGGTAGCTAGAGCTGTAACGAGTAACTCTAATTACAAACGGCTATTTCAGGCAAGTGAGATCAAGAAACATATCTAAAAGCGAGACCTTGGCATCAGAAGTTCAAAACTGATAAATATTTTTGGTTTATTTCACATTGGGTAAGGTGAATACGCTTTCTGACTGAATAAAGCAAGATATGCTGCATTGTTTACTTGACCTTTGAAGGTCATGTAAAATAGACTTGATTTCCGTTTGTGAAGTAAACACGCTCATTTCTTTTGAGTTTTGAGCTTTGGATCTTTATTAGACAAGTTTATAATGATAATTTTGATTGTGAAAATTTGGGACACACATATAATAGTTATATATATTGAAATACGAAGTTTTTATGTTAGAAAACACTAGTAATGGAGGTGACAATTATGACAGCTAAACCAGACACCAAACAGTGCTAGGAAGAGGGCGTAATGGAAAATCAAGGGTCTTCGCTGCAGGCCCTCCCTTCTTCCCTTCCTCTCCCCATCCCCCTCCCCTCCGTCCCCTTTTCCCCCTCTCCCCACCCCCAGGACCAGATACGCAGGCTAAGTTGTAGTGAAATCACGCCCAAAATAAAAAAATTGAACAATTTTATTAAGAATCCATACTAGTTCAGAGATATATTTATAATGTAATAGATAATTAACAAGCTACAATTTACTTCTCCAAATATGTTATTTACAAAGAAAAATGTACGGTACTGTTTCAGTGAGTTCTGAGAGGCTATGTTTCCTCACTTAGTACTTTTTTAAAGTTTATAACTGAATTAAGGTTAAATAAAGTGAGTGTAGAAACCTACCCTTTTGACAATTACTAAAACATTCTACAGTACTACAGTACAATGTTTGGAAAAACTGTTGCTTAGTTCTGCATTAACATTTGGCAAAAACAAAAATATATAATTAGATATGATGCACTATATCATACCGACATAATCTAAGAAAGTGGGTTATTATCTAATGATAACCCTAGAGTTTTACGCTTTCTTGTGTAAAAGGCATTGTAATGTGCTGTTGAAAATGTTTCCTTCAATATGTATTTTTTCTACGTACTTTTCAAATACATTACATTTTAGTATGCGATTTACACAGAACAATTTTGAAATATCATTTTTTGTATGCATGTACACATGTATAACTTCCATTTACAGTCAGTCAGTCTAAGACCTATAAGTTTAAATGTCGAATCTCACATTTACCGAATGTAAATACATCATAGAAGGCCGCATGATTATCTATTAATTGTTTTCAAGGCTTTCGGCTCATGTGAGATTCGACGTTCAAACTAGGCCTAACACTCATTCACGGCACGACAATCATATTGTGCAAATAGATATGGGTGCAACCTCGCCCGTTAACATATTTGGCTGACATTTTTAAGATCCGAGGAGAACAATCTACGCTATGGGAGCATATTGAACATCAAACTGATAATGCAGTCTTCAGGCTTAGTGTTATATAAATGTTTAAAACATGAGCGGCCGTGTTGTGACAGAATATACAACACTCTTCACGGTCATGATTCTCTATTGTTTTCGGCCAAATAATTAATGATTTATTAAAAATTAGATACCGTACAATGGCAGCATAATCAGACCGCATAGATACAATAAAAATGATAATAGAGTCTCCTCTTAAGCAGAACAAACAGCTAAGATAAGATATTTTTGGAATGAAGCTAGGATTTATGAGGTATTGCTAGTGAAATGTACAGGGTGAAAGTGTGAGCATACGATAGGACTTCAGGTTTTACGTCCTTATCCCAGAAGACGAGGCACTGAGAAAGTAAAGCGTCTTGCCCAAGGACACAACGTGAATTCGGTCTGGAATTCGAACTCGGTCCTGTCGACTCGGAGTCCGTCTAATCATTAGACCATCACGTCTCTCTCCACATATTTAGAATTACTCCCACTCTCCCCCACACTTGCACATAGCGGTACATGGTAGACTGGAGTTCCTGCACTTGCAGTGGCCTTTGCATCCCTTTGATGGTTGGCAGGAGCATTTCACCAGTAGTTGGCAAGCCTTGGATGACTCGGCAAAAGTGATCCAGACCGGATCCCATGCATCTCCTTTTTTCCATCCCCATCCAGATGGCGAGGGTAGATTTGGGGATGGTGTTAGCGATTGCCCCCAACAAATGCCAGCCTGGTAGCATGTTCGCCAACTGTGCTGCAGAAGTGCCGAAGAAGTTGGTGGAATAGCGCTGCGCGCCCATGACGTCACGAAAATTGCTCCCCATGGCGAGGTCGGACAAACAAACCGGAAAGACTATACTTTTACAGTAATTTGTATGGAAACTTCAAGTAGTTTCGCTCGTAATAAAATAGTTATTTTAACTGAAGAAGACAACGTTCCTGGCGCAAAATTTACTAATAATCCAGATGAATACACTGTAGAACAGCTGAAGCGGTGGCTCAAGTGTAGAGGCCTCAAACAGAGCGGTAAACGGGGTGAATTGCTCACACGGGTTAAGGGTTGTTTAGCCTCAGGCAATCATCATAATCTTGACCCTAGCATCGATGGAGGTAAATGGCTAAAGGCTAAAACTGATAAAGACCAAGTACCAGTAAATGGAAATTTATTTCGGGGACAGTCAGTACTTATACCGCCCGAGAAAGGCTGGAGAGTATTCCCTTCAAATGATATACCAAATCTATTCAACTACGGACACGTATATCATTATGCACTCGAGTCTCTACCCGCATCTGATGTCAGTGTATCGCAAAATACGGACAGTGAAGACGATGAAGGTCTCGGGCATATGACAGACAAGCCCCTAAAAAATGTAAGAAAGTACGTTAAAAGTGGATTTGTTCATGACATACTTGATAATAGAACAGACGAGTTTTACTTTTTGCGCGCTCACGTGTGGCCGTCAATGCGCGCTGAGCTACCCCATAACGTGACAGTCGCCATTTCGTGTATGAGTGGCTCAGTAATGCATGCTACCTGTGAGCCTTGTAAAGTTTCTGCGCTTGGCCGCTGCAGCCATGTTGTTGCAGTTCTTTTAAACCTGGTTGATCACGTAGGTGAACATGGATTTGTTTCAACCACACCAACCACTAGCAAAGAGTGTGTTTGGAATAAAGGAAAAAAGCGCAAGAAAACACCTAAACGGCTTTCAATGGCAAAGTATCCATCTAAACGAAACACTGCGAGGATAGATGTGATAGATTTTGACCCAAGACCGAGAAGTCATAGACAGGTAACAGAGCAGCACATCAATGTTCTGGTGTTAGGGTTGGAATCAATTCCAGACACTGATCTATCAATGTGGGAAACCCAGCTAAGGGTAACTTACCCTGACTACAGTCTAACTAATGAAAGGGAAGAACAACTGAAACTTTTGATTTGCAAATTACATGAGAACCTTTCACCTGAATGTTTGAGCGAGCTTCCTGGCACAAGGGAACAAAGCAAAAGCGAAACGTGGCGCTTAGAACGTTCCTATAGAATAACTGCATATAAAGCCCTGGAAGCGGTACGAGTAGGAAAACTGATAAGCGATGGTGCGAGCAATGCGGAAGTGCGTGCTAAAAAGTTCATTTCCTCGCATTTGTGGAACCTCGAGAGTGATTTCCAGTCTACGTGGATGAAATACGGTTTGGAAAGTGAACAAAAAGCCATACGTAAGTACGAAGAGCAAACCAATAATACTGTCACCTCTACTGGTTTTTGGGTCAATCCTAAATTTCCTTTCCTGGGCTGCTCTCCCGACGGTCTCATCGGGAATGATGGAGTTATCGAAATAAAGTCTCTAAAGATATTTAAAGATAATCGAATCGCTACACTACTCAAAGAGAACTCTGTCATCTCTAAAGAAACGCTAGCAAGGCAATGCTTCGAGCTTAAAGACGGCAAGTGTATTTTAAAGAAGAATCACAGTTATTATTACCAAGTACAAACCCAACTTTTGATAACTGAAAGGCTGTACTGTGATTTCATTCTATATGCAGAGGATGGTCCGGTTGCTGTAGAAAGGATAGTGCAAGACATGTCGGTGATGCAAGATATCCTTCGAAATCTTACAACGTTTTGGTCAAGAGCCATTGCACCAGAAGTGTTTGAAATGAGGGTGCCACGAGATCTGGTACCCTTCAAACTATCATCCGTGATGATGAAAACTGTAGCGCCGACTGAACCACACCCACCTGTGATGAGCACTGTAGCACCGACTGAACCACACCCACCTGTGATGAGCACTGTAGCACCGACTGAACCACACCCACCTGTGATGAGCACTGTAGCACCGACTAAACCACACCCACCTGTGATGAGCACTGTAGCACCGACTGGACCACACTCTACAGGCACAACAAGTGCATCACCCTATAAGCCCTTAACTATGATTCCATGGGGTGGCACCACAAGTGATGGGATTCATCTTGCAAACACTTGTCCCCTTGACAACTGGTTGATGATTCTTCAAGTGTTAGTTAATCTTGGTAAACTGGATTTAGACAATTTAGGTCACTTAGGCATGCTACTAAAAACAACATTATATCTTATTGAACAACATCTCTATGCAGATGCCAAATTATATGTGCTCCCAAAGCCACCTGTGATTCGTGCTGGTGTAATTGATCTCTATGGAAATGAGGCTGACTACATGCAGCATTATTTTCAATCATTTCTAAAAACTGAAGTAGCAACATTTTGTGATCAGTCAAGTTGTCCAAGCCCCATGATAATTCATAACACATACAGCACAGTTCTTAGCATCCCAGCTAACAGATGTAAAAGCTTTGTCAATGAAACCTCCTCACACAGTCAAATTCAGAGAGAACGTAACAATAGACACAAATGGAAACTCATTTACTTCATATCACTGTGATGGGGAAAGAGAAAGCAGACCACGACGCCTACTCAACTTGCAGAATATATTTATTTTCTCGGTTGATATACTGAGTAGAGATGGAATTCTAAGCTTTCAAGATCTTTCGCACACAATTACTCTACAAGGTAGATCATTAAACCTTCAAGCTATGGAATGGAAATCATTACATCTGTATCTTTCAGTATCCTCCTGGCTACTGGTATATATTTGATGGATT
This sequence comes from Metridium senile, assembly GCA_949775045.1. Taxonomy (NCBI): domain Eukaryota; kingdom Metazoa; phylum Cnidaria; class Anthozoa; order Actiniaria; family Metridiidae; genus Metridium; species Metridium senile. The sequence continues at coordinate 17,532,605 of OX459105.1, forward strand.
AAATGTGAGAGCTGGAGTGGGACTTCAAATTTTCAATAAACAACCAACAGACTTTTATTTAAGTCATTTAGTATATTGTACATAGAAGCTATCCTGGCTTAACATTATTTGGAAAAGTTGTTTAATTGTGTTGAAGTATTTAATCAATTTTGTGCTCACAATTTTGTGCTCAAATGATAATGAATATAATAGTGAATATTAATTAAGTGTTTATGAAGAAATAGATTTATTAACTTCTTTTCCTATATCCATAAACACATGCCAATTTTCCATAAGTGTCAAACGGCATGCTCTGATGAGAGTTGTTTTGATAGTTATTGTTCAATGAGATACTGAATGGGATACTGAATGAATCCCATTTCCATTTTCTATTGCAAATCAAATCTCATTTCCCAATCTTAAAAAAAAACTTCCATTGTTTTCCTTCAGGATCATGTAATTAGTTTCTAAGTCATACTCAAACAAGAAAACAAGAAAAATGGCATTTCATTATGCAGAGTAGTGTCTATTATCAAATCTATTACTTGCTTTCTAGCTAAAAAAAACTTTGCAGTGTAATGAAAACAACTATTATATTTGCCACAAACAAAAATAATAGAGTGTATATAACTTGCTAGTTTTTGTGTGTACATATTACAAAATGTTCTATTTACATACTACTCAGTATTTACATCATTTTTATACAACATTTGTTATGTGTTATGTTATCCTGTCAAGGACAAGTATTTTGGATATAACATCTCTCAGTTGATAGTTTATTATGATATATTTATTAATATACTTATTGATATATGATAAATAGAGGATATTACATGGTCGCGCACTCGAAGATTAAATTTATATTAAGCGTTCCTATCTGGGTTGGAAGGCTCGATTTATTATTCCAAACTTGATTTGAAATTTGTTTCGAAATTTGCATAAATGAATCGAAACTTGTAAGCCCACTAGGATAACATATCACTCGGCAACTTTAATTGATAATATTTTTCTCAATTCACTTTCGCACCATACCATTAGTGGAAATTTAATATATGATCTTACAGATCATCTTCCAAATTTTATAATCATTAACAAATTCACTGCACTTCCAAAAAACATTTCTAAGATTATAAGAGATTATTCCAATTTTGACCAACATAAATTTTGTGATGATGTGAGAGCAATAGATTGGGGTAAATGTTATAATTCTAATGATGCATCTGAAGTATTCGACTTATTTTACTCAGAATTAAGTTGTGTAGTTGACTCTCACATACCACTTAAAACTTTAAGTAAGAGAAAACTCAAACAAACATCTAGACCATGGATTACAAATGGTATCAAAAAATCAATACAAATTAAAAATAAATTTTACAAAAAATTTATCAAAACAAGGTCGACCTACTATCATCAAAAGTTCAAAACGTATAGAAATAAGCTAAATCATTTAATCAAATTTAGTAAAAATAACTACTTTATAGGCTATTTTAATAAAAATAAAACAAATATAAAAAATATATGGAGTGGTATTCGAAAATTAATTTCAAATAAATCGAAAGGTTGCTGTGTTCCTTCTAAACTTGTTATAGAGGGAAATGATATTTGAGATAGCAAAGACATAGCTAATGCATTTAATAATTTCTTTACTAATGTAGGGAATAATTTAGCTCAAGAAATACCGTCAGTTAATGAATCTCCAATATCTTTCATGAGTAACTTCCACTCCAACAGTTTTTATATCAGAGAAGTCACAACAGAAGAAGTATCTGAGGAAATACATAAATTAAACCCTGCTTTGATTTCTTCTCCACTACAAATAATTTTTAATCTCTCTTTTGAAAGTGGGATTGTCCCTGATAAATTTAAATTGGCTAATGTCATACCAATCCACAAAAAAAGGTCTGAGCTTTGTTTAGAGAACTATAGACCAATATCTCTATTATCGGTATTTAACAAATTACTAGAAAAACTTATGTTCTCTAGGCTAATGAGTTTCATTAATGATAACAATATACTGTTTAATAAACAGTTTGGTTTTAGACAACAACACTCCACCATTCAAGCAGTTCTATCTATAGCAGATAAAATCCAATCATCAATTGACTCAAGTAATTTCTCTTGTGGTATATTTTTGGACCTATCTAAAGCATTTGACACTGTGAATCATAAAATATTGCTTGATAAACTCTCCTTCTATGGAGTCAGAGGAATTGCCTTAGAATGGTTTGAATCTTATCTTTTCAATAGAAAACAGTTTGTCTCTATTGGAAATATAAATTCAGATACTAAATCTATTCCCATGGGAGTACCTCAGGGCTCTGTAATGAGACCGCTTCTATTCCTATTGTATCTAAATGACCTACCCAACTGCTCTAATATCCTTGATTTTTATCTTTTTGCAGATGATACAAATTTATTTTTTTCAAGCAAGTCACTCCTTGATATTGAGACCACAGTAAGTGGTGAACTTGAGTTAGTGCACAAATGGTTATGTAGTAATCAACTTTCACTTAATATAGAAAAATCCAACTTCGTAATTTTTCATGCACCGCAGAAAAAAATAAATTTAGAAGTAAACTTAAAATTACATGACCAATCATTGAAACAGGAAAGTTCAACCAAATATTTAGGAGTTTTAATTGATGAAAATCTAAATTGGAAATCCCATGTTTCTCAGATTGAAGGCAAAATCAAACGTGGTATTGGTGTAATCTCTAGAATTCGTCGCACTGTTACAAAAAGTATTCTTTTAAACCTCTATTATTCTTTAATTTATCCTTACTTAATTTATGGTTTAATAGCTTGGGGAAATACACATGACACAACCTTGAAACCACTCTTTAATCTTCAAAAACATTTTGTTCGCTTGATAACATTTAGTGATTACAGAGCACATTCAAACCCATTACTTCACGATTTAAACATCCTGAAAATCCAAGATCTTGTAAAGTTTCAAACAGGTATCTTCATGTATGACTATCACCATGGAAACCTTCCCGAAGTATTCAAAATGTACTTTACACAAGCAAGTAATATACATAAATACAACACAAGATTCACTAGTAAAAATAATTATACTCTCCCCCTTGTAAAAACCAATTATGGTAAATTTAACATGAGATATGCTGGTGCAATATTGTGGAATTCATTGAATGGAAATCTAAGAAAGGAAAAAAGAGCTAATTTTAAGAGTAAATTATTTTCTACCTTCATCAGTTCATATAATCCATAATTCACACTGATTTGTAAACAATTTTATTACCTCACATGTGTTGCCTTTTTACGTTTTTGTTCTATACAATTTGTTTTTTCTTTTCTATATTTATTATTCATTATTATAACTACTTTGTATTATTTACCAAATCTCTCAAGACTCTTTTCTGACCTATCATTGTAAATAATTTTTGTGGGTAATTGTGTTGATCAGTCCTCCAGCTGTTACTATTACCATTGTCCGTAAAATATGTAAATATGTCCTTTATATGTAAATGTAATATTCTGAGACAAAATTAAAAAATCTTGAATCTTGAATCTTGGAGTGTCGTAACTTGAAGCAATCACTGAATGAAACACAAAAACTAGAAGTCTCTCTGAGAGAGAAAGATGACAAAATAAAAACACTACAAACTGAGAACAGTCAAGAATGTCATCAATGTTCAAGAAATCAAAAAGTTAACTGTTGGGCAGTTACTGACAATAAAGGCTAAAGTGCTAAACCTTACCCAACCGAAAGTGATCAAGACTGATACAGGAACTTTCAAGAAGTCCTCTGCCATTCTTACTGACCCAAGTGGTAGTATCGATTGCACTTTTTGGGAAGAGTGGGTAGACTGTGTACAAGAAAATGGCACATACATCTTCACCAACTTAAGGGTAAAAGAAAACTACTACACAAAAGAGAAAATGGTCAATACTGCTAAAACAGGCTTTAGTGTTAAGGAAACAACAGCTTTCACTCAAGATCTTCCACAAGTTGAAGCTTCAATAGTGAATTTAACAACACAACAAATCAAAATTCACATTCTTGGAGTTAAAAGTCTTAACTCGTACTATGTATGCCATGCCTGCTCTAAAAAGCTTGAAAATTCATCCAAGAATATGGTATGTACTGTCTGTAAACTCAAGCAGAAACCTGAACCGCAAAATAAGCACTGGTATGCAAGATGTTATGTGAAAAACCTTTCAGATGAAAAAAACACCTTGTACTTGTCCTTCTTCCATTCGCAAATTAAACGCTTATTTGAACTCCAAGGCAAGCAGCGTATCTCAACAGCCACGGCTGATACTATTGAGGATGATCTACTTGAAATAACAGATGCATCAATCACCTACCATGTAAATGAACTGTTCTTGACGTGTTAAACTGAACGTACCTCACATACATATTTTATATTATCCGTCGTTATGCAGTGGCACAGTTATATCTTATAGAGTTTATAAAAGTTGAAATTGTTAGACATGATGTAATTGATTCAATAATTACAAACATACAAAGCTTATATTAGAGTTATGTTTATAAATTGATGCCAGTAGATTAGCAATAGATAACTAAAGAAACAACAACACAAAAGTTGTCATTTTTCCCCCCTAGCAAATAGCAATGACTCTATTTTTATTTATGTTACACCATAATTATCAAAAAGTAAAACTATGCCACAGAAACTGTTGGTATTATCACTCACTTTGTTATTCACATTTTACCCTAAACTATCATTTTTCAATAGTTGATCACATCGTTTTTAAAAATCGCTAGTTGACTTTCTTCATGTTTATGTTATGTAATAGTCTTTATGTTATGTAAAAGACTTTATAACAGTTATATTACTTTTGAAATAAAAAAACTGCTGTTTTTTAATTACATCTTTACTCTTCTCTTCTACAATAGTTACTAATGAAATAGGAGCAGCAGTGTTATCGAGGGTTTTTGATCCTTCATAAAACAGTGCTGTGAGTTTTATATAGCTTAATTACCCAGTATTTAACCAAAATAGGTATCTTTGACTCTCAATCATAGAATAATAATCTCTTCCTTTAAAACGAGAGCCAAAGAAAGTTGGATCCAATCGGTGCATGATGGGAGTCATCCCAATATTTTGAGGTGGGGTGACCATTGTAACCAGCAACAAGAGGACGGGAAGCAACATTTTCAAAGGTTCAAGCTTTCTACGGTTTTCTGCTGGAGTTGCAATGACTGTCGTCATTACCAAAAATGAATAAAGAATTCGAAGTTGCCTTCTTTCTAATATTAGTGGCATCTCAATATAGGGACTAACAACGTTTTTAAAGAGAATATCAAGAAACCAACTTTGTTTTTATAGCAAAGACTATTCAGCTGGTTATTGTGAAATTGAATTCAAAAGTGCATTTTTCGAAAAAGGCCATTAAAGACTTCATTGATGTAAATTGTCAGACTTGAATTTAAATTTATTTCATTAAGGATTGTATTTGCGTGGGGTTTATTTCTGCATGCATGCGATGCCTATTCAAAACTTCATTAAACAGTTTTGTAAAGAACGCCCACAAAATAACACTCATATACCGGTATTGTTCGTTAATTGTGTTTGGCTATAAAAGAACCTACATTGATTTGCCAGTCTATATCGTATTCGCCATGGCCAATCTCTGGCGTCCCATCGATTTTGAGGAAAAAAACAATGAACAAAGTACTGAAAAGTTACAAGGTTTGTACACGTTGTTCTTTACACAAATACGTTCGTGCTGGTTTATGCCTAATCTATACCATCATTTCTTCTAGGTTCGCAAACGCGTTGTCATATTATCAACGAAGAAGAACTAGTTATGGATGCGTACAACAAATGTGGCGACTGGGATGGTACGCTTAACTATGTCAAAAGTCATATCGTCTCCATGACCGCAAACAACCTTGCTAGGAAAGAAAAAATCGTAGAGTACTATCTTACGTCAAAAAAGAAAGCAGCTGTAAAACGAATGCAGCGAATCGTTAGTCAAAACATGAAGAAGTCAAGTGTTGGCGAAGGAAGCACTTCTAGGAAAAGCACCACTATGGCAAGTGCAATCCAAAATTCAAAGATGCGTTATGCGAAAACATCGACACCAGAGGAACGGGCACAAAGGAAGTTTGACTTTGCCGTCAATATAACTGATTCAAGTAAAGACGACAATGTAGTAAATGACGAGCACGTGGTGAAAACAAGTAGAGGCGATGATGACGATTGTGATGAAGGCTCGAAGAAACGTACCAAACAAAAAAAAAGAAAAGACGGCAAAACCATGCTAAGGAAGCCAGCGAGACGCACACCAAAATGTGCAACAAAGCTATGAAAATGATGAACAAAATCGGCAACATGCTAGAGAAATTTGACAGTGACAGTGATTAGAGTGGACTTTGTTTGTATATGAGACGATTTTGACATGTCTAAAATATCATATAGAGAATTAAATGGCTGTTTATCAGAGCATTCAGTTGAACAAACAAACCCTGTAACAGAAAAATCACTCGAAAAACGTTGAGTGACTAAAATAAATGTAATAAATGTAATGTATGAAAATTCGCTAGAGTGCTCGCAGTTAGCCCGTCGTTAATTTTCAGAATTGAATTGTTATATGTTATATCAAATGAAAAACATTTTGTTCTATTTGACTAACTAGTATTAATTAGTGGTATTTATTTCGTGGGAGGATTCAACCATGAAGTGTTCAAAATAAAATTGTCAGAAATTAAAGACCCATTAAACTTTACACGTGTGTTTTCTTTCATTAGCATAATTAGTAGGACTATCCACAAATAGTGGATCATTTACACGTGTAGTGTGCTTATGCGAAACATCTCTAATGAAACTCTAAAAACTAGAAGTCTCTCTGAGAGAGAAAGATGACAAAATAAAAACACTACAAACAGAGGTTAGTATGGCCGGTGAAATAGTCCCCTTCACAGTTCCCTATAGCCTCCTCTGCAGGCATCTCTTCATATCTCTTTTCATCGGGCTTCCTGTGGTGAAGAGAAAGTCCACAGTTCTTCACTGCCAAATATTTAAACACGGGAATCACGATCGCATCAACAAAGGAATCCCTAACAAGTAGCCTGCGAACCCGTACAACCTTTTGAAAGGTTTTTGCCAGCCACCCTTGCTTCGAAGTGACATGCACATTGAGCTTGCAATGATAGAGACCTTTTAACACCTTGCGGGACAATTATTCAAGCGTCTCTATCATTGCAAACTCACAATTCATCTTTCTTCAATACAATGCATGGCTTCGTACCTTTTAAAATGACGCCTAAAGGCTGGTACACACGAGGGAGCTTGCTCCAGCAACATGCTCCTGGGTGATCCTGGGTCATTTTGCAACGAGGAAAATGCGGGAGTTTAAATCCAACAATTTGATTGGTCAACTGGAGACAGGTTGTTGCGCAGCAGGAAATTTTCAGTACACACGAGGGAGCTTACTCCTGAAACACACCCCTGCAACAGATTTGCTCCCTCACATTGAACCAGTTTGATATGAGGGAGCAAAAGCGGGAGCAAAATGTTTGCTGCGCAACAATTTTTTGCGTGAAATTGTTGGTACAAACGAAGGAGCTTTGGTCCAGGAGCATGTTGCGGGAGCGTGTTGTGGGAGCATGCGAGCTTCCTCGTGTGTACCGGCCTTAAAACTGTTAAGGGGACTATTATAATGAAACATACAAATGAGTTTGTAAAAGAAAAATAAACGACTTTTAAAAATCGTAGCAGATCAGTCAGTAAGTTGTTTTGTTAACTTACTAACTTTGTTGATTTACTGGTTTACATTCGTAAATCGTAATTTCCACGAAACGTTTTTGCTAAAGAATACTCTGCAATATTGTTACGTGACAGAATTTCGATAGTTAATTAATATGTTGCGTGACAAATTATGATAACTCTATTGACATTGATATGACAACGCAGTTTATGAGCCTGCAATATTCTCCTACACAAGTCTTAGCCTGTTGGTCACATGAAGGTCGCATGATGTACAACGTACCTAGTATTTGACCTTGACTGACTGGAAATTCGGATCTGTACAAACATGTACATTATGCAGTATCTTCGAGTGACCACCTAGGGTTATTAACCTTAAGAGTAAGCCTTTAAACTGTCGCTTAGCCTATTTAGCTACGATTAGTCTTGACCTGTGACTTTATTATAAATTGTACTTTAATTGTCCGCCAATTGATTTATGATTCTGAATTGTAACAACATAGTATTTCTTTTATTATGCATCGACAACGCCTCCAAATAATTCCTAGTTAATCGAAGATAAAATCTGTTTTAGATCGAATTATTGTCAATTAGTAATTAACACATTAATCCTTATAAATATCGAGTATTCAACATTGTAAGTTAGTTCAGCTGAGTTCAGCTTAGCCTTGTAGTCGTTCAGTTGACTACATCCAGTTTACGAATAAAAGATCCTTGGTTGCTCGAATGAGTAGTTTCCTCGTAACAATATTACGAAATTCGCATTATAATCGGCGCATAATTTGCGATTTTTGGCTATTTATTCAAATATACTCCCATAAACAAATCTTCAATGTTGCATATGTTCTTGTTTACTAGATGCTCCAACGAATTGAAGAAAAAAAAGAAATGGGCCTTAAATACCATAATGAAATGGCAGTTCGTAAGAAATACCACAATGAGCTTGTTGACATGAAAGGCAATATAAGGGTATACACCTATTTTAAAAAATGTTGTCAGAAGGAGATCTGCAATCTGAGACTGAAATGAATTTGATGAGGATGATGATGATTTGATGAGGATGATGATGCTGTTCTTAGCGTTGTCGCAAAGGGGAGAAAGAACACATATGAAATGGACAGAGTGTTTAGACCCAACTCTACACAGGAAGAGGTTAGTCACTGTAGATGATGATGGTGATGATCATGCTGTTGATGATGGTTATGATAATGTTAAGTTGTTGTTGATGATGATGGTGTTGGTGATGATCAACATGCTGTTTACATGATGGTTATGAAGATAATTTTAAGTTGTTGTTGATGATTATGATGATGATAATATTGATGGTAATGCTGTTGATGATCATGATAATGTTGATGGTTAAGATGGTTAAGATAATAGTAATGATGATGTTGTTGTGGCTGTGGGTGATGATGATTGTGATGATATCAATGATGAGGATGGAAATGATGGTGGTGATGACAGTGTTGTTGAAATGGATGATAATGATGGAAGTGGTGAAGATGATTCTGATAATGTTGCATGGTGATGATGTTTATTATCATGATGAAAATAGTTATTGTGATTTATACACACTGATTTGCAGATGCCAAGTTATCATTACATTTGTATATCATATTATCTAATTCAGGTGTTTTGTGAAGTCAAGCCTTTAGTGATATCAAGTATCGATGGATATAATGTGTGCATATTTGCATATGGTCAAACAGGCAGTGGCAAAACATTTACCATGGAGGTAAGTAAACTTGAATAAATAAATACAGCAGTAGAAAACATAATGAATAGGAATATGAGAAGGCTTGTCATTTTTTATTACCTAAATGTTTTTCCTATTCATTATTAAACTGTATGCCCAAGTAAACATATTCAACTTAGTAGAAAACATGTTTTGACAGAAGTCTTTTTATATTACTGATAGGTCATAGAATGAAATTTGTAACACCATAAAAAATGTTGACTTAACTTTACTGACGTTTCGAGCTTTAGCCCTTCTTAGTTAACTCGCTAGTTTCCATTTTTATATTACTGGTACTTATAATCACTACACGTCTTGTAATTATACTAATGTTTATAATATATAAGATTGTATATATTTTTCAGTAAGTTTTTATTAATAACTATGCTATATTATTACGATGTTATGCATATAAAAATAATGATGATGAATAAATGAAGTAGTATAATTAAGTTTATTAATGAAACATTGTTGATTGGTATTTATAGGGTCCTCCGGAAAACCCTGGTATCAACCAGAGAGCATTGAAGCTACTCTTCCAGGAAACTTCAGAAAGGGAGGGTGACTGGCACTATAGTATTAGTGTTAGCGTCATGGAGATATACAACGAAATGTTGCGGGATCTTCTTGGCGATGACCCTAGTTGCAAACTGTACATAAAACAGGGCAAAGATGGCCTGTTCGTGCCAGAATTGAGAGACATTTCTGTCTCAAACTTGAAAGAATTAAATCAAGTGAGTTGTCTTTATCAAATGTACTTGACATGATTTGTAGAAAAAGTAAATGATTCAAGCTTTAAATGGAATGTTTCTTTTACAGATCTTTAAGCTTGATAAGGAGAAGAGGTCAACTGCGATCACTGACATGAACGAGCATTCGTCAAGATCACATGTGATACTATGTACAAGAGTAGTCGGAATAAACAAAGCCACAGGAACATGTACTACAGGTTAGTTATCACTTCTGCAGTGTTTATCTTTATGTCAACATTTCAACAGCTATGTGATAAGGAGCTTAACATTTAACCTTTTTTGGGGAGGAGATTTTGAAAATAAATTTGAAAAAAAACAACAATTGTGCAGCACAAATGGAATAATATGAAAACATTTCTGCACTATTGTAAGAGGAGATAAAATGTTTTGCAAAGTATATATAGAAGTAAGTGTTCTGAAGATCATTGAGAAAAAAAAAAAGAACACAACAAATATTCTTGCTGATCGGAAATCAAACACCTTCCCCACCCCTGATTAGGACCTTATTCTCAATAAATGTCCTCTTTTATTTTATGTGTGCAGGCAAATTGAATCTTGTGGATTTAGCAGGGAGCGAGAGGGTAGACAAGAGTGGTTCAGAAGGTACGAGAATGAAGGAAGCCCAAAGCATCAACAAGTCGCTGTCTTGTCTGGGTGATGTAATCCATGCACTCAAGAACAAGGACTCGCATATTCCGTACCGGAACTCAAAGTTGACATTCCTACTACAAGAATCTCTTGGTATGAAACTATTTTATAATAATATGATTGACTTTCCATGATCATCATCATCACCACTGTCATCATTACGACCATCATCATCATCGTCACCATTGTCATCATTATGACCATCTTCATCATCATCATCACCACCACCATTATCATCAAATCTATACACGTTAGAATCATTATAATCATAATTGTAACCATCATAATAATCTCACCAATCAATCAATTATTACCATTATCATCAAAGTCATCATTATCATGACCTACATTGTCACCATGATCATTATCATGATCAATGTCATCATCATCATCATCACCTCATCATTACCATCGATCAAAGACATCATCATTGCTGTCATGATCATCGCCAATCACCGCTCTCCCTGACAGTTGTTAAATAAATAAATAAACATTTAAAAAATTGGAATATTGATTTTGTTTATTTATTTATGCATTGATTTTTGTAAGGCACTCATTGGGACCCTGCTGCCGAAAGATGTAAAATTTTACGTTTTGACTCACTGTACAGTAGTCACTTACAAAAACGTTTGAAACCTTTTTTCATCTCAATCGGACCAATTACAGACATTAAAGTATCTAAAGTCTCCGCCTCTGATATCGATCGATATTAACTCCGCCTCTGGATATAAACTCCGCCTCTCGATATAAATGTGTATCTGATTGGTCCGATTGAGATGAAAAAAAATGTCAAAATAATGTCAAAAATTCATCAAACGTTTTTGTAGGCGACTACGGTACAGCGAGTCGCACTGTAATATTTATCATAACTAAATAAGTCTAATTGTATTCATTCAAAGGTGGTGACTCCAAGACATTAATGGTGGTGCATGTTGCACCAGTAGAGAAGAATGCTGGGGAGACAGTCTGTAGCCTGGTCTTTGCACAGAGAGTGAGTGCTGTAGAACTAGGCCAGGCTACCAAGAAGTCCGAGAACCCAGCTGCTCTGCAACTTAAGGACAAGCTTGGAGAGTATGAAGTATGTTGAAACCTTGCATTTCTTAATGTGATGCATAGTTATTTCTATTTTTACAGCAGTTCTCAGTCACACGTGCACCGCTCGCATAAAAAGCACCGCTATAAAACGTGAAGTTGGTCGACGTCAATCAAAGTGTGTTTATGAGACGCTTGGTGTTTTTCCTTCAGTTGGGCTGCGAAACATACCTGAATCCGACGAAGAGGTTATTGTGGGAATTCAGCTTCCAGATTCAGACATGTTTCGCAGCCGGACTGAAGTAAAAACACCATGGGTCTTACAAACACAGTTTGATTGACGTCCACCAACTTCACGTTTAATAGCGGCGCTTTTTATGCGAGTGGTGCACGTGTGACTGAGAACTGTTGTAATGATATCAAGTTAATAACCTTAAAATGTGTGCTGAAAAAATACTGTTTTGAACTGGAATCCATGGCAACTGACGTCGCACTTTACCACTCTATAGAGGAATTTAACACTGTACGCTGCATATTAATCAGCCACTGAAATAAACATGCGATGTCACGCTCGTTGCAGTAAAGTTTCACTCGGCGGGCGCTACTTTCGTACTTCAACTTCGGCGCTACTTTTGAAGACGTTTTTTCATATGGATTTGGCTGAAATTTTGCAAACTTATTGACTATATATCTAACATTGCACTGCGAAGATATCACTCATTTTCGTTTGTTCTTCTGTGAGTTATACGTAATTGTGATCGTAGCTATGAAAGAGTGAAAACGTCAAGCAAAACGTCATTTTAATAAAAAGCTCGATCTCTGCATTGCCTACATATTAACCAGAGCTGTTCACAGGAAGCTTAAATGAAAGTCCAAGGAAGCATTCTGCAGTATTAAGATGATAATTTGTGCATCCTATGAAATGTTTTTATGATCGCTTATATTAACACGCGAACAAAATACACATTTAAATGTTTTCGTGATTTATTTGTTATCGAACACATAACTTTTCTTCTAACTTTCCCAATTGATGTGCTAAATGGGTTAGTTTATAGCACGTTTATTGGTTTTTCGCAATCAGCTCAAATTCAAAAGATATTTAAAGTGCTAGTCTTACGAGTATGACACAATTTCTAAAAATTATACCTTTTAAAACTTCAGATGATGGTTATATCACTGTTCAAATTTTATTTTCATACGAGTCCGGGAAGTTGCTGTATTTAGCGTCTGAAGTTCGGCACTTTGCGTCCGCCATTAATCGATCGCGTTCTTCTGAGCCGGCCTGTCATTAAAGGAAGTGACGTCATATGCTTAACGCTCGAATGTTCATTGCTACTAAACCTCTGTTATTTATATTGTGCGATGGTTATAATTCATCAAATGTTTCATTGATTCTTGAATATTTTTACGTCCAAACTCTAAAACATGTCTCCTACAATATGTGTTGTTCAAGTTTGGTCGAATTTGTCTTACAATAACGCCAAAATTTCAATTCATTTCAGTCAATAGACTAAATATGAACAAATCGGATTTGCCCGCACAAAAATAGAAAACTTTCGCAAAGGCATTATCTGCTTGATTCATTTCAAAAGAGACCAACTTACAAGGAATGTTTACATCGAGGGATGCAAAAGGCAATTCGTAACTGAAACGAGAGTGTCTAAAGAATGGAACTTACTAAAGAAACTCATCAGTAAAGAGCGCTAAACTATGCATCATTGTCATAAAAGCTTGCCCTACGTAAAGCAAAAGTGACAAGCATTTGTTGTATCTCGTATTTAGATTTATTGTTGTTTTTTTATCTTCATTATTTCATCAAAAACGCTACACTCCTTTTGATATAAAGAGCTCAGTTTTTTTACTTCCAAAATGTTATGAAACTGGATTTGTTTTGAGTCAGTATGTCAGCCTACGTAAGGTCAAAATGGAAATCATTCCAAATCAAATAACGTATGTTTTACTGATCTAAGAATATGTATTATAAGTTACAGAATTAACTAACTAAACAACCTATAAAACTATTCGCAGAAAAAAAATAAAGACGAAAACTTTGAGTTTGTTTATGAAATGAACGCTCTTGGATGCCAGTATAACTAGTAAGCACATATTGCGAGTTGTCAGTGTGGCATTTTATCTCGACTGTTTTTAATACTGACTAGCTTCATGAACGTTCATGGAAAACTGATTTTAACGATTAACAAATTGAAAGAGCTTGCACTTGTGATTAAAAAGCTACATCATTTTTAGAATACTCTAGATAGATTACTTACTTTTGTACACGCTGGTTTGGTTAACGGGCGAACAACGGCATGCAAACTATATATGAAGTAACTTCGGTTACAACACAAAACGAACAAATCAAGACAACAATTCTAGCACAATAAACGTCTTTTAATGCTTATTCAATACACCAATCAGGCTATGCAGTGTCCTACATCTTTTCCCTACAATGATCGTTATACAGCGACTATACTCTTGATGTTCTACACAGAGAATATGGGAGGTTTTTTTGTGACGTATTTTGGTGGCGTGTACACAAGCTGGCCGATGTTTTATGAAACTATCGGCAAAGTGTAAAAAGTGCAGAGTTATTTAGTCTTTTTCGTTTTAAGTAAAATTTTGAACATCAAGATAGCAAGTTTTAGGTATTTTATTTTATTTTCCAAATAAATTTATTGATATCTAAATTATAAAACTGAGTTTTTACACAGTTTTTGAGTCTGTCACGAAGCCTACAAGTCCTTTTTGTCACGTTCGCCATATTTAAATTCAGTCGTACAAGACACATTCGTGTAAATTTAAAAACATTTACTTCACTTAACAAACAAAATTAACTTCTTGAATTTGACTTATGTATATTACCTAACTGCTTTGGATGACCGGTGAAAATCCGATGGCATTTTGTTATGATTTGTGAAGAATTTTTCTCCATTGCTAATTCATTTCACGAAGATGGTGTGTTGATATTTTTCTTTCTTTTTCCGTTAGTAGCATAAAATGTCCTCAAGTCCTATTCATGTGACAGATTGTGCTTTTGTTTTTCCACTGTTTCTGATTTTTGAGAATCACAACATCGTTTTAGGCAATTTTTTTCATCAAAACATGATAAAGTTGGCATCGATGCGAACAAGTGCAAGGCGGCCAGTTTGACGGCCAGACTCGAGCCTAGGCCAGTGTGTGACGTCAAAAAAAGATTTCATAAAACCTCCCATTTGCACTCGCAAAATAAACATAAAAGTTCATGATAAATTTTTAAATATACTGATAGACTTACTAAAGATATAACTTGTAATTGATTATGAATTGCAATTAATGATTTTATATTGATTTCATGGGTTCCCGTACCCTGGATGCCAGAGGTTTGAGAAGTTTTTACGATTTAAAGTAGTTTCGAGGACTATTTTCAATGTATTTTGTTTGTTTGGTAGAGTATCGTTCCACAAACCTCTGGCCACTCGAGACATCTCCAACGGACGGTGTTTGTTTCACGTCATTTCCTGTCAAACCGGTTTCTAGTGCCAAATTTGCATATGCCAACGATTTTCTTTATCCAGTTGGCAAAACTGAGAATACATCTCTTCTCTTAATAAAATGGTAAATTGCTTCCTCCTGCACATAATTTAGCTCCCGTATTTCTGTGTATTTTGATGCTAGCTCGAACTGTTTAGCGTTGTGAAATATACCAATTGTAATTGTAGAAACCGGTTTAGCATAACATGCGTCATAATCTGCATTTAGGGCCAATCAAAAATGACCTTTGATGGTTCCTATGGCGATCAAATGACTAGCCAATCAGGAAGCGGATAAACGTTTTCCGGAAAGCCGGAAAAATTTGATTCGAGTGGCCAGAGGGGCTCATCGCTCCGCGACTCGATCATCGTCGCTTCGCGACTCAATAACTCGTCGCTTCGCGGCTCGTATTATTTCCCTATAAAAGAAAGCCCCTCTGGAACCAGGGTAGGGTTCCCGTAGTTGTTTTTGTTTTTAGTTTCGACTCGAGCTGTTGATCTACAATATCCTTACGTTCTTCTTCGATAGCATAATCTTCTCTTGATTTTTTTTTACCATCGGCTCTAAATCACTTTCAGACTTCTATCAAGTAGTTGATGATGTTGTTCCATACTTTTTTTCGTCTTTTTTTGCGTGATAATGGTATAAAACTCGCATCAAAAGAGCACGCTACTTCATATAAATATTAGTAAGGAACTTCAACTTCAAAAGCGTATTCCTCTGCTTGTTCTTCTGTTGCTAGCGGCTCTATATCGTCATCAGACATTAGCTCAGTAGTCGATAATGTTGTTGAGAGGGTCTCTTCGTATTCTTCGCTTAGTAATGATGAAAAATTCTCATCATAGTCATCCAGAACAGACTCCATTTCATACAAGTATTACAGAGAAATGTATTTCGACATGAAGCGTCTTGAGCATATGACGTCACACATTTAAATGTACAACCGCTGTACAGTATCAAGATCGAGTAATGGCGGACAAAATTTTAGCGTTTTTGACAGCAATTTTTAGGTGCAAAAAAGTTTTTTTTTTGGCATAATTTTTTTGTCACTATCCTTTTTAGGCATATATTTAAGGATAGCATACTAAAAAAGTGCGAATTTTGCACCTTAATTTTCGTAAGACTAGCACTTTAAGAAAAACCATTTTACAAAAAAAATTGTTTATCGTTGCTATGGAAACTTTGATTAGCATAATTAAAACATCATTAAAAACTTTCATCCAAGACTGTCATTTGGTGTCATGCGGCGAACGTAAGATCATGTAATTGCGAATTCAAAAAGGGGTGTGTGCGCCATGAGAAACTACCTCGAACCACCTTGAGCGGGGATAACAGCTAGGAAAAGAATCAGGAAAACCTCACCTTATGGAGGAGCCAGACTGTTATGTTAAGGCACACATTTCTGCCATGCAGTTTACAATCATGATTTGTTGTTGTATGTTATGTTTTCAGAATGCATTTCTTACTTTGAGTTAAGTCAAATCCAGTACATCCATTTATAGTTTTTTGTTTGATTGTTTTAGGGAGGGTCGCCATCCAATAAGAAGAGTTCTTCTCTGCCAAGACCAAGAATCAGATAACACACTACATTGTCACATCATGTATGTATGTTCATGTTATCAGAATTCAAAAATAACCAGCGACACATTGATAGGAATAACCAGTAAAACATTGATAGGAATAACTAGTAAAACATTGATAGGAATAACCAGTGACACATTGATAGGAATAACTAGTAAAACATTTGATAGGAATAATTAATTATCACACGTCAACCAGCAAAATACAGTTATACAAAGAAATACTTTAGTCGGTGGCAAGCTACAACAAGATCTAAAACAACAATAATAATATCTTTATTTAACGAGTGTAAAACTTTATCCTCAGATAATTTTCAAGTGGCTCTCAACATGTACAAGATCTGCAATCTACAACAAGATCTACAATCTACAACAATACTCCAATTTCGAGATCTCTTTTACTCAGTGTTAGCCTCAAAACGATGTAATATATTCTTTTGTTCAGTAACAGTCCGTGCAAATGAAAGAGATTTGTGAGCATAGAAGACAATAAAAATATATCGAAATCTCGCAAGTTTTATCTAAATTTCTGCATATTTTACACACAATTGAGGCTAACACTGAGTAAAAGAGATCTCGAAACTGGAGTATTACTCCTGGTTGACAATGGTTAACCGTGTTAAACGTTGGATTGACACATCCTCTAAAATACAATGCAACTATATATCATTTTTGATATTCATTTTTTTATTAATATCATTTAATATCAAAACAGCAAATTTGAAATTAATTGATACAGAATATTGTAAAGCACAATCATAATAATGAATATATGTAATATAGTATTTATATATCATACATTAGTGTGAATAAATAGCTACTGCAAGTGGCAACATTTTCATCTGAACGTCCCTCCTGTACAATTTGTTGAGCGTAGAGAGACGGGACCTCTGGTTTAAAGTCTCTATCCGAAAAGACGTGAATGTGTTTGTAGGATGAATTCAACTTTTTATATCTAACACAAAGAGGCTTAAAAATAATGTTATACCCAGAATGCACATTGACATAACCTTTGACAATGTTCATAGTTGAACTAGTTGTAATGTTCATAGTTGAACTAGTTGTATATACAATGGTCTATGGTTATATTTCAGCCTTGTTATATACTAAGAGCTTGGCCTATAATGTCCATCAGCTCGTCATCACTTCGACTAATACGATCACTTGGTTTGTCAAACTCTGTGACACAACCGTTTCTCATATGTTGTGCATGTGTTCTGTTGTATTACGCTTTGGAGAAGTCAAAAACCCCGATAAATAGCTAAAACATTTGAAATCCCGAACGAGAACAACCCGCCGATTCTCAAACATGCATGTCAAACGAACGTCGATCTACTTTGATCCAGGCTCGGCAGCTACGTTTTTTTGTCACGCAACTAAGCTAGATTCGCACACCGTTCGGGATTTCAAATGTTTTTCTTATTTATCGGGGTTTTGGACTTCGCCAAAGCGTAATACAACACATGATCAGGTAGTAAAGCAGATATTACAAACCCTATAGTGTTATTTATTAATTGACATTTGCTAGTAAAGTAATTTTCATTTGTTTAGTAAATTATACAACGATCAGTACTATCGTGCATCATACCCGGAGTATCCAATCGATGAAATCGATATCAATCGATACCAGTTTATCCGGGATAAACGTTATATATGTATCCCATATCTCGTGCATGGATTTGTAAAAATCCTATAGTGCTTACACCAAATTCATGAGCATTTTTTTAATAGTAAATATTTTCTATTGTAAATTATGACGATTAAATAAATAAATGAATAGTTTATTAAAATTATTTGCAGCCCGAAAGCTGAATTACATAATTATGTTATTTACAATTTTAAGAATGATTAAACAATACAATATGATAATTATTATTGGACAAATTTATAAAATACATGAATATAATAATAAAAAATTGTTATAGTATGTACAGAATACGAATAAAGAAAAGTCATCACTAGCCATTAGCTAGGTTAAAAACCAACTGATCGAAAATCAGCCACACCTGGCCAGGATGAACGATGTTTTTGTTCGTTTTGTGCGCACCGGTGGAACTTCATATTTACGGTTGTTTCGTAAATATTATTAAGTCTATGATTTTCATTATTTTCAATTGAATTAAAAAACGATTTACATAGACAGTTATGATGGTCCTCTATCCCTTTCAGTCCGTTTAAGATTCGGTACAATTATTATTTGTTTCATGGATTTAGTGTATGCACTCTACCATTATTACTAATATTAGCATTTAGAATAAATACAAAGGTGATTATGCAAAATCGCGCGCAAATTAAAAATGGCTGCCGGTAGTTGTTCTGTCACTGTTAGCGAAGATGAAATTGAAAACTTTAAAGAAAATGCTGTCCCAAAATCGACAAAAGAAGCTACTAAGTTGGTGTCAAGCTATTTAAAGGTATC
Source organism: Metridium senile (assembly GCA_949775045.1). NCBI lineage: Eukaryota > Metazoa > Cnidaria > Anthozoa > Actiniaria > Metridiidae > Metridium > Metridium senile. The sequence continues at coordinate 17,551,960 of OX459105.1, forward strand.
ATAGTAAATTTTCATGGTTTTTTTTTTTGGTCATTATATGCGAGACAAAGTGTACAAACGATTATTCACCTCAGGCGAATTGATTATCGGTGAATATTTACCTCGCAGCTCGAAGACTCACCGTTCGGTAAATATTCATTGATAATCACTTCGCCTTCGGCGAATAATTGTTAAATAAACATTTTATAGTATGCAAAATTTAGCCATTCATTTCATATTTATTTTGCACACTTGTAGCATACCTCATATTGATAATTACTTTTTGCATGCATAAATTCATATTGTCATGTGATTTAAAGGGCTGCTTGAACCAAAACAATGAAATTTTAGAATACCCAACAATAATGTATACTTGGAATTAAATGTATATATAAAACTACTAAATTTCATTTAAAATTGTCCACCTGAAGCTCATTAACATCAAGAAATTTTGTTTCAAAAATCCTTGCTATTTTGTACTATGAAACTTCAATACTGCTAGATTATCGGCTAATCACATTGAAAGTCAGCATTAACATTTTACTGCATGTTCCTTGCACACTTCCAAGGTCAGAATTATGAAATTGGAGTACAAACACACAAGTTACAACACAAAAGAATATGAGTCACCGCTAATTAACGATGAACAGACCAGCAATTTGTTGGAAATTCAGTTGTAGTATTTATAACAATGTATGCTTTGTGATATACTCTAAGCTATAATATAAAATACAGTCTCATTGATGAATACTAATTAACAGTTGTTTTCAGTCAAAATAGTTATTCTCAGATATAACCATTAAATACAGTCATATTGACCAATAACAATAGTTGTGTCCATTCAAAATAATTATTAGATATAACCACAGGGAGCCCGGCTTTATCATATGTATTTTTCTTTAGAAAGTTCATTGCTTTATTATGTGTATTTTCTTAGGGACGGACCATTTGATATTTGATGGGGAGTGTTAGGGTTGTTTTTAAAAAAATATAATAAAAAATATCGAGCAGCCTTAGCTGCACGAACAAAAAGTATTGAGTACCGTACCCAACCTCGTTCCCAGGGCCCTCTCCCTTCGCTTTTGGGTGGGGCGGGAAATGGCCTTGGCATCGGCTGGTCGATTCTGTTTGCTCATTGGTCCATTCATTTCCATAATGTTTTTCAACTGTAATGGGAATTTTGACGAGCAACAGACTTAAATTGATCAAAATTGTACAATGACATTTTCAGAGAGCTATGGCTGCAAAATAAGAGTGAAAACAACTTGAATCAATATTACTAAGGTTCTTTGGTTACAAGAGATAGAAAAATAGTCCACAAAATAGTTTTATGTAGAAATAGGCCGTATGTGTATATGTGGTTTTGAAAGACAGTTGACCTTTTGTCCAGAAGTGTGAGTGATATGTTTTGACAGCTAGCTGGTAGAGATTTTCGTTATTGGTAGATGACAGTCTCTAATTTTTATAGCTCTCATAATGATGAAAGTCTGTATCTGTTTTTACGAAATTTCACGTAAAAGTAAAGACTATTTTGCAATCTACATGACAATTTATTTATTGCGCTACACATAAAAAAACATGAGAAGCCACAAGTGATAAGTGACATGGTTCAGATCGGCCAGATATGGTTGGCCAAATGTTGCAAAATTAAGCAACATCTATATTTCTATTCAACAATATATTTTCATTCAACTTCAAGCCTTACAGTTTACATTCAACCTCAAAGTGTGTTCAACTTCAAGGCAATGCATATACATGTTTACATTCAAGAAATTATATTTCTATTAAAAAATATATTTTCATTCAACTTCAAGCCTTACAATTTATATTCAACCTTTAAATGTATGCAACTTCAAGGCAATATGTTTTTACATTCAAGAAATAAAATTTTATTCAATTTCAAGCTAAGATTGTTCTTTTTAATTCGGTTGCTTCAATATTCATTCAACTTCAACGCTCAATTTGTTGGCAGTAAATTCGTAAGTTCCCGGACATTGGTTGAATATTTATTCAACCAATATTCCCCCAACCTCGTCCCCAGGGTCTTCTCGGCCGACTCCAATTCAAGATGGCGGTCGTCGGGGAGAAGACCCTGGTGTAGGCTGGATTATCACGTGTTTTGATTGGCTGCTAGAAGAAATTTCTTACAAGGGCTATGATTGGCTGATTAAACTTGGTGTTAGAAAATGGCTGACAAGGTCATTGCTTTTAATGTTTTCAATGTTTGTTCTCACTAAAGTTGAGATATTGTTGGTGCACACATAGCCGTTGATGCTGAATGGAGTTAATTGTAGACCTCAAATAAGATATCACACCAACTTAGAGGTATTATTAACAATATTTGATGCAAAAAGGTGATTTTGATAACAATAAGCATGCTACTCACATACTGATTACTTGATATTTATTGATCGTGAGCTTCCATATGCATTTATACCCCGGGATTTATACTGTATCTTTTTTATTTTATAATAGAACATTTCACTGAAAGACAATCATTGTCATTTCTTTGGACTGATGAAATTATCAAAAATTAGGAATCGTCTAACTGAACTTTCAATATCAAGAACTTTAAATGTTGACTCAAAATTAAGTGGCTTGTTAATAATGTAATACATTAATTAAGATGAGCCGCTAATCGAGTCTTCGACTAGCCGTTGTATATCTCATCCAGGTCGGACGCAAATATTGTATAGCATTTATAAAAGTCCAACGTTAGTTCATTATTTTACTAAAATTGTTACTTTGAAGATAAAAGAAAATCTGGTCTAGAAAATTCAAGTTAAAACTTATGCAAATCAGGACTATTTTGTATCTAAAATACAATATTCGTCATGGACGTGATTTATATTGTAAAATTCTCATTAATTATTTATGAAGTTTATAAGTAGTGTTTACAACATGAGCGGCCGTGTTGTATCGGCAGATACAATCGCAAGCCGAAGGCGCGCGATTGTATCGCCGATACAACACGGACGCGAATGTTGTAAACTACTTAAAAAATGTCTAGGTTAGCTCTTTCATATTTTACCAACATTTTTAGGATTAAAATAAATTTTGCCGTAAAATTACCAGTTAAAACTTATGCAAATCAGGATATACAACACTAGTGTTGTATCAGATTTACAACACTCGTCATGGTCATGATTTCTTTTGAAAATGTCTCATTAATTATTCATGAATTTTTTAAGAAAATAGACATAAAGTCGATGCTTGTATTTGAAGTTGTATAAATCATCAATATAGTCACTGTCCACACACTACCAAAATAACCTGCATCACAACTTGTGCATGGCTTTTTTCCTCTTTTTTTTAATTTATGGATACCCAGTTGCAGTCTATATTGCTTAAGGCAGTCAGCAATTTGATTATTTTGCTCTGTAGTAATTGTTCTGACTGGTTTAGGTGACTGAGGGGTATTATTCTCAATTTGCAATCTGATGTACAGTCAGAGCCTTCACAAGTTTCTATATTACAGTTGCTGCAACATAAATGTGTCAGCCCACTAAAGCCTACTTTAGATCCAAGGTAGTTCAGGAGTGTTTCTCTAAGACATTTGTCTGTTGACAAACAAAAGTCATGCATTTCTTGAGTCATACCACAAACATTACTTGCAATGTCAGACTTATTATAGTACATGATGTAGTAGCAGGTTTCCCATCCCTTCCTGCTCTCCCAATCTCCTGATAATATGCCTCTAGTGTCCTTGGGACACTAACATGAATTATGTGTCTTACATCTGGTATGTTTACTCGAGTCCAATGGCAACTGTGGCAAAAACCACCCAAATGTTTCTTTCTTTTTTTTTTTGTCCCCACTTTAATAATTGGCATAAAATTTATTTTTTTATACATTCAGTTTGTGGTGCATGATATTGTGCAAAAATGCAGTTTTCTAGTTTCAAGCTTCCTTCTGGAAAGTAGCTCTTCTCTCCCAGAACTTCAAGAAAATACTTAAATGCAAAACCACACCACTTAAAAGGCAAATAAATAATTGTAAGTGCATACTCGGTCAGTTGTATTTTGAGATTTTATGCAATGCAGTTATATTAGTATGCACAATTTTCTATTTTACATTTGTCAAAATCAAAAAAGTTTTTAATTCCCTATAAACGTTAGTTTATTTGTGCAACTCAATTTCACATCTTAATCTGATATTTCGGTTACATATTTTCCCTTTGTATCAAGTTATATAAAGTCTGTCATAAAATATTTTTTTATTTTATTGATTTTTCAATTCATTTATTATTTCCTATTTACAATTTGGTATGTACTACCCATTAGAAGTAGTACATTATATGTATTATATATACAGCCGATCTCGAAAAGGTTGTCCACCTGAAAAGACGTATATACTAAAATAAATATCACGTGACTCATTATAAGTTCACTTTCTGCGTGTGTAGAAAGTCAGTTGTGTTTGAAAGTAATATGGCCGTGAATTCAAACAAGCAGTATCTTCCCACGCTAGAAATACCTGACTTTCTACACGCGCGGAAAGTGATTATAAAATGAGTCACGTGATATTTATTTTAGTATATATGTCTTTTCAGGTGGACAACCTTTTCGAGATCGGCTGTATATATGTCAACAATTATATTTTTTATATTACTTACTATTATACAAATAAACAAGAAAATTATTATCACGTACGTAACTAGATACTAAAACAAAAATAAAAAAATTAATATTAATATTATTTTTGCCTTTTCTTAAAATTTCTTAATTTACAATTCTTCATTAACTTAATTCATTAATTTAATTCGTCTTAAAACGCTAACGTTTTTCTGACATGTATAAATATGTAGCTTTGTTTGGATAAACAATTGATTTAACAAACGTAAAATAGGAAATTAACTCACAGAACGTAATATAAACCGTACAGATTTTCTGAATTCAGACAATTACACCTCAAAATTCACTTTTATTCACATTTAAGTTTATACAGTTGTACATTATAACATAGTTAATAACATCTATTAACTATATATGATTATAATTAATCGTAAGCATCAAAGTTGCTTCGTCCGACTAGAATAACAAGGAAAACTAACCTTTCAAAAGTCAGATAACACTTTGTAATTCTCGTTTAACAACCAAAATATATATTTTTGAGGTGTAGGAAGTCAAACCTAAATTGTTCTACTTAAAATATATCTCGAATGTTTAGCTTGTCACTGGCGTCAAGCTGTGGTCAGGCTGCCATTTTGTTTCTTGAGACCACGTGACCAAAATCTCCAAAAATCTTGGAGATTTCATCACGTGATAATCCAGCCTACACCAGGGTCTTCTCCCCGACGACCGCCATCTTGAATTGGAGTCGGCCGAGAAGACCCTGGGGACGAGGTTGATATTCCCCTACCTCCCCTCCCAAAAAATCTTTTCGGCCGCCATATTGAATTTCTACATTCTCGTACCCAGGCTAACTCGGTCGTTCATCTCTCCCGTCATTACCTCTGGTAACAACGGATTTGAGACCCTTTCAGCTTGATGCTGATTGGCCAATAAAATCGCGCATGCGCGAATTTCGACGTACATTGACCCTAGGGTTCTCGTTCGTGATTGGTGGAATTTCTACGATGCTCGGAGCTTTTTGAAATGTGTTTTCTGCACATAAAGTAAAGTACACAAAGCTGACTCATTTTGTAACGGGCTCAGGAAGAATTCAAAATGGCGGGTAAACGGAGTAGATACGAAAACATCCAAAAACGTTGTGTTCTAACTCCACCTTGAACTGCTATAACTTATTTTATGCATATTTAGGACTATGAGGAATGTATGAAGGTATGTTTTGTTTTTCGTGAGGCGCATTTTGAGACGATTACAGGCATTGTTTGTTATCGATAAATACAGTACCAGAATTAAATTGCTGTATTAAAACTTTCTCCTCGATATCTGTACTTCTTTCCTGCTGTTGAGGAAAGTATAACTTTACTGACGATGAAACTTTAATAAAGTGTATCTGATCTGTTGTTTGAAGCAAGGAATCTCAACATATGATTGAAACTATTGAGGTTCATACATTATTGTAAATCATACCCACATATGTTATATCTTGAATATATGATTGTAAAACATTCATATAGCCTTATTAATAAACATGACTTCAATGTATTCTGTAGTGGATATTGTGAACTTTTACACTGTTGCTCTGCTGACGAGTTTGAAAATAATTTAACATCTGGCCGGTCTTGTACAAGGTACAAAATACAATTAATTACTTTATTCCAAACTATAATAACAACTTGGATGAATATATGATCAGCTGATTACTTAATTGTTTGTACATTCTAAATGTATACTAGTTTCTTTTTTTGGTACAAATCTTTATATATAAGTTTATATACTTTTTGTTCTATACTCAATAGAGTGCAAGCAGCATATTCATGAAATACAAATAAATACTGCCAGAAGTTCCATAAAATATTCAAATATCTCAGACATTCTATATGCACTAAACTTTATATTTCACATAGTCAAAGCATCGTTTTAGGTAAGCATATCATATCAGAATATACATGAAATGGATCTCTGCATTATTCAAATAAAATAATAGGATGAAAGGAGTGCAGTAAAAGTCTATTCTTCATCTCATTTCCATTCCTCATTTTATGTGTATTTAACTTAATTATTATGACAAACCCACAGCCAAACCCTTTTAACAGCACAAAGCCCAAAAGTGTGACTGCAGATAATTTATTCACATTCTTTTGACATGTTTGTCTGTAGCTGCTTTGGGTTCAAATGGACTTTATTCTAGCTATTTGAACCTCAAAATTCATCTTAAGATTGACATCATTCTTGTCTTGTGATTCACAGTTAGAAATGTTGACATTTAATCTAAGGGAGTAGATTGAAGAGATGTAGAGAAAATATGAATAAATTACCGCAAGTCGTACTTTTGGGCTTTGCACTGTAATTAGCAGTACTTTTGAAATATTTGCTGTGTTGAATAAAATTATTGCACTCTTGTGATGTTATCAATAAGGGTAAAATATTACATCATGTTCCATGACATCTTGTTTTTATAGTACCGTTACACTGTTGGGTTTTAATCTGAACTGAATATTTGAGTTCTTCATTGCACTGGCTTCATGCAACCACAATAGAATGTGATGTAATACTGTAGTTTGTATAATTGTAGTAGTACCAAACCAATAAGGAATGCACATTTCAAAAAACAATACTGACCACAGGTGTTTTTTTCTTTTCTTTTTACCTACTGATCAAGGTCTAAGTCTGAGAATTACAAAATTATAATTATAATCATAATAACAATAAAGCACTTTATTTTAATAGGGTAACTAGAATTACATAAGTTATTTTCATCTAGGCCCTTAAATTGTGATAATTAAAAAAATTTAAAGCCAGTATTAAAGCAAAAATGCTGAATACATACTAATTATTATTTATGAAAAAATACTTCTATTCTGGTAAAGGGACTGTTTTTCTAATTTGCCATAATTTTGTAGATTGTGTGTGTGTTTTTTTTGTTTTATTGTGTGTGTGTATGTATGTATGTATGAGAACGTGTTTTTGTGCTTTGTTGTGGACTTTTCCTTTTCTTTTGTCATTCCTCTTCTTTATATCAACACTAATAACAGATTATGGCCCTAACAATTCATTAACTTTTTAGTTATTAGTTAGTACCAATACCTAAAATTATATCTTATTGTATTTTATATATTGTAAAAAAAATTGTAAATTCGTGCAAGGTATAAAAATAAAAAGTATTGTATTGTATTGTATTGTATTGTATTGTATTGTATTGTATTGTATTGTATTGTATTGTATTGTATTGTATTGTATACATACATAAATATGCTGGTGCTTGGATAGGCAAAACTGCTTAGATGGCAGATATTTAGATTGTTCAATTGCTTGAAATAACAAAAAATATTTAGATTATATCATTGTTTTGCAAAAGTAACATGCACAATCGAACCCTATTTTATAGACCATAAACTTAGACTTATTAGTATAATATTTTTTTTTCAATTTAAAGGGAGAGTTTATCAATAGGGACGAAAGTCCTGCAGCTTCTACCTGTCACAAAATTTGTTATATAAATTTTATCATTAACTGCTTCTTGTTTTATTTTATTTCATCTACATTTATATATTGTGACAAATAAATAAAAAATAGAAAACAAAAATTAAACTTAGACAATTTGTCTGCATTGCAATATTTATCATTAAATATTTCAATAAAATATGATTTTTGATGCAGAAATGATATTTTGAACAGTTTTTATGTCCCTAAGTTAGACTGAAATTATTTAAAACAGAATATGACTCATTATTTATAATGCAAGATGGATATTTTTTCGTGATTAAGTAATTTATTTGTTCAATCTGTTTTGCTTTAACACTGACATCGGGTCATGGAAAGATCAATCAAATAGTACTCGTGCATTATATTATTTCTATACGACTCGTGACAATATATCGTCCTCCTCCATCTACAAAAAACAAAGCAACAACTTCCACATTCCTTGGAAAGTTTTCTACATTACTTGAAGAACTAATCATAGCTTCCAACTTGGTTATTAATGGAGATTTCAACTTTCATATGGAAAATTGCAACAACTCTGAAACATTCAATTTTAACGACCTTCTAGAATCTGCTGGTCTGAAACAACATATCAAAGAACCTACTCACAATAAAGGACACACTCTGGATCTTGTTATCAACAGAGAAGATGAACATATTTTACAAAGTAAAATAGAAATCAAGAATGATGTCCCTTCTGATCACTATGCTGTTGTATGCACACTCAACTTACCAAAACCTATACCATCTAAGATCTTAATAAACAGTCGTGGCCTACATCGTGTGAATATACAGTCATGGAAAAATGACATCTTGTAATCAGAGTTGCACCAACCCAATTTAGAAGAAACAGATATTGAAGTTGCTATGAACCAATACAATACATGTCTAACCAAGTTACTAGACAAGCATGCGCCTATAAAATCTAAACACATTACTCTACGACGTAACACACCGTGGTTGATGAACTCAGGATTTTAAAAAGGGAAAAACGCAAGTTGGAAAGAAAATATCTCAGTACACGTTTAGAAATCCATCGTCAGATTTACAAGGAAAAATGCAATATCTACACCAATGCCTTGAATGAAGCAAAATCTAACTATTACAAGACCAAAATTGAATCATCTGACCAAAAACAACTTTTCAAACTGATTGATAGTCTTTTCAAAGTTAAAAAAGTGCCTCCACTACCATCCTATGATTGTCCAGTAACTTTAGCAGAAACATTCAACGAATATTTTTGTGAGAAGATCGAGAAACTAAGAAAAACAGTTTCTGACGCTGACTCGATGTATGACAAGAACTTAACAACCACACATCATCCCCATACACCTCTAACAGAGTTTAGCAAAGTTTCCATCCCCTCTATTCAGCAATTAATTGAACAATCGAAACCAAAAACCTGCAGTCTTGACCCAATTCCAACAAACCTTTTGAAACAATCTATAGATGTCATTGTTGGACCTTTAACTACTATTGTAAATACATCTCTATCTACTGGAGTCTTCCCTACAGTCTTAAAGAAAGCCATAGTACGACCGTCTTTCAAGAATAAATCTACAGACCAAGAAGATCTATCAAACTACAGACCTATATCTAACATCCCGTATGTATCCAAGATAATAGAAAGAGCAGTAAAAGACCAGCTAACACTTTATCTACTTCAGAATGATCTCTATACAATGTTCCAGTCTGCATATAGAAGCTATCACAGCACAGAAACATGCCTTGTACGAGTCACAAACGATATCTTACGTAACATTGACTCAAATAAAGAAGCTGTTTTAATTCTACTGGACTTATCATCAGCATTCGATACAATCGACCATACGATGCTACTAAATAGGCTCCAACATCGTTACGCCATTACTGGTACTACCTTAAAGTGGTTTGAGTCCTATATTACCAACCGTACACAGCAAGTAACAATCAACAACTCGCTTTCATCCGAAAGTAAAGTAAAATTTGGTGTTCAACAAGGGTCTGTACTTGGACCGATTCTTTTTTCTTTGTTTTATGCACCGGTCGAAGAAATAATCACTGCTCATAATTCAAACCAAATGATCTACGCAGACGACACTCAACTCTATGTAACCTTTAATTGTAAAGACCGTAAAAGCCAACTGAACAACCTTGAATTGGGCATAAATGATATTATGAAATGGTACAAAGAAAATGGTCTGATCTGCAATGCTGAAAAAACAGAAGTGGTACATATATCGTCTTGTTTCACGAAAACCATCAAGGATGTTAGCAGTATAAATATTGGACACAAATTAGTTCCATCTACTAATTATGTAAAAGACCTTGGAGTTTTTATTGATAATCATTTGAAATTCAACCAGCATGTGAACAATGTCTGTAAAAATGCATCGTATGCAATTAAAAACATTGGAAAAATAAGAAAATATATCTCAAATAAGGACTGCGAGAGACTGATACATGCGTTTATCACCATTAAGCTTGACTCTTGTAACGCAATAATCTATGGCTTACCAGACACTACGATCAACAAACTTCAAAGAATACAAAACACTGCAGCACGATTGTTAACAAGAACCAAGAAATCAGAGCACATTACACCTATTTTACAAAAACTTCACTGGTTACCCGTCAAAGAACGGATCGTCTTCAAAATCATGTTACTAACTTATAAATCACTACGAGGACAAGCACCAGTTTATATTTCTGAGCTACTTACAAAATACAACCCTACACGTAAACTCAGATCATCTACTGCCAATCTTCTAACTGTTCCTACATCTAGACTTAAAAACTATGGAGACCGCGCCTTTTCAGTATGCGCACCAAAACTCTGGAACAGCACTCCTGAATATGTTAGAAAAAGCGAAACACTTGAACAATTTAAGTCAAATTTAAAAACTTTTCTATTCAAAACAGTTTTTAAGGATCATTAATATATATATATATATATTTTATCATATTTTACACATATTATATATTTATTTATTAACTATTTTATTCTACCTTGTAATCATATATGTATATATTTCTAAATAATAATTAATTTATATATTTATCTATTTTTTTAACATATTTAAATTATTTTTAAACGTATTTGTAAGAGTTTCGAGACTTTGTATGAAACTCTTAATAAAGTTATTATTATTATTATTATTATTATTATTATTATTAACGAGCGTGTAATTTCGTATAATGTGGGACCTGCGTCCCCGCTTGTCCTTGAAATCAAAAAAACAAAGTCACGCTCTTTCAAAGTTGTTTTGATTTGATGGTATTCATTTTTGATTTGCATAGACAACGTATTTCAAAGCTTTAAGAACATTCCTTACACACATACACCAGAGTATGACGCATTATTTATAATGCAAAATGGATACTTTTTCGTAATTAGTTATTTTATTTGTTCAATCTGCTTTGCCAAAAACAAAACGTCACGCTCCTTGAGTATTGTTTTGATATGATAGTATTATTTGTTTATTTACATATAGAAAACGTGTGTTACTTTAAAGCTATAACAACATTATACGAAATTACACGCCCGTTAATAAACGAGTACTATTTGATTGATTATATAATCGATTAAGGGTTAAACGTTGTAAACTCTAACCCTAACCACTAACGGCAATCCTTACCGTAATGTCAACGACAATCCTTAACCCTATCAGGGTTAAACGTTTCAATCCCTAACCCTAAACGTTAAGGGTTATACGTTGTAAATCCTAACGCTGTCGGCAACCCTAACCCTTAAGGGCTAGAGGTTGTAATTCCGAATACCAACCCTGAGTGGCCAAGGGTGAAACTTTATGAATACTAACCCTAAGGTCAACCCTAACCCTATTTCGGGTTAAACATTTGAAACGCTAACCCCAATCGAGTAACGCAACCCTAACCCCTTCAGGGTGAAACGGTTGAAACCCTAAACGTTTAAGGGCTAACCGTTGAAAATTCTAACACAACCCTAACCCTAACCCTAACCCTAACCCTAAACCCTAAACCCTAACCCTAAAGGGTTAGGGTTAGGGTTAGGGTTAGGGTAAACCTGAACAAGGGTAGTTAAGAAGCAACAAACATACTTACCACAAAAAGGAAATTTCCACTATCATCATTGACTAATTTTGATCTATGTGTTCTGAGGTATTCTTTTAAGACGATGCTGATTTCATGATTTGGCTGATGATAAAATAAAAATGAAGCAAAAAGCATTAATGAATGAATGCATAACAAATGTGAGCATTCATGGCTTTAATAATAATACTACACTTAGTTAATGAGGGGAAAAAACAACACTTTACAGCCAAGACTGATTAACTTGTGGCCCTCCTATCTAAAAATCAATAAACTTAACAATATAATTTAGTATCCTAATCTAATAGAAGAAAATGTTTTTAAATAGGCTGGTAATGAGTTCCATAGTTTGGTAGTTTTAACTATAAATGTTCTACCTCCTCAGTCTCTCTTTTATAGCGAGGGCAACATATGCAATCAAGGAACACTTATTGAATTTTTACTACATCAAAAAATGGTATCCAGTTGAATTTCTTAAATAAGCAAACAGTACTTTCATTGCAGAGGATTACACAAACCAATGACATTAATCATTCCCATCAAAGAAAAAGGTCAACTTGCCTGTAATTTTGTAGTGTCGCAACCATAGGTTTTTACGGTCTTGTAATTTTGAAATGTGAAAGTTACTCCACCAAGCTGATCAAGAGCTACAACGTTCCTTTTGGCCAATTGAGGACTGCTTGGAGTGAGATTTGGCGGTAAGACTTCCAAGGTGCGTATCTCAAGTGCTCTGGCTGGTGGCATCTGTGTATACATAGTAAGTAGCAACAAATCAGAGCTCTCGGTGGCTTTAGCAAGTGTCGATCTAGCCATGTCCACGCGGTGCCTCTGTAGGTCAACTGACTTGACTATCTCCGGCCTATCAGAAAAGGATAATAACAATATTAATAAACTTGATATTAATTACACTTAATATAATTTGTTTGATTTCAGTTCTTTTGATTGACATATACGCTATCAACTGATGAGATGATGTTTATTCATTGATTTCACTGAAAATAAGAAACTGAAATAAGCAGTTGCATATGGTGATATAGATCAACTTTGTAATATTGGCAC